>JANDJT010000081.1:22534637-22558027 GCA_024331685.1 Stegophilus panzeri | reverse complement strand
AGGTTGCGGCTTGGTGAATGTGGCCAAGCTTTTTTGGAAATGTGGCGGTGTCTCTCCAGGAGCTATTTCTCCAAGTGTTTAATTAAAGGAATAACCAAGGCGAGATGAGAGGCTTGATGTGCAGCTGGGCTGCTGGGAGCCCACTGGCCTCAAACCAGAGGCTTGATCTGGACATTGTGTGAGGAACACAGTGGAGACCGGGAACAAATAAACCCACACTGGGTTGATGACAGCTGTCCGAGCCGGGAGACCAAGTCCCCCTCGGGGTCTCTGCCCCAAAGGTGCCTGGCATGTGGGCTGGAGCCAGCCAGTTTGATCTGTATGTGTGTGAAAGTGAGAGTAGATGGACAGATGGACAATGCCCACCATGGGGTATGCCACAAAAAATACATCTCAATCCACTATTTAGGACAATGTTCACCTTTACAGAAGAAAAAAATCATAGATTAATTTTATATGAAGGAATAAAGTGGAGACGATTTAAACAATTCAAGATCCCCCTAGAAGACTCAAATTGATTCTTTATTTTTTTTTGTGTGTGTGTGTGTGTGTGTGTGTGTGTGTGTGTGTCCTGCATGGGCAGACTAGCTCTTTGCTGTATGAGGCCGTTGAAAACTATTAACTCTGGGGAAAAAAAAAAAAAAAGTCAAAGTATCCAGAGATAAAGCCGTTCCAGATTTTCCCCTTCTTTTTAAACGTTCCCTTCTGAAATAAATTTTTTCTGTCTAATCCTGAATCAAGGTCTTTGTCACGGGCAGGACTAACGTTCAGAATCAGGAGTTAACATCAGAACAGGAAATGTTGTTTGTTGTTCTTTCAGTAGTATGGGCTTTTCGGAAGATAAGGTAAACTTTTACAGCGATGAACAAAACAGAAGAAAATCTTTTTCAGCAGCTTAAGGGTTCACAGGATCAGATCTGAGCCGACTCGGCCTGTCCGATCCGTGACCGATGCGACGGTCCTTGTGCAACGTCTGCCGTCTTGTCCAGAGCAAAGGGCTGACCTGAGGGCTAGATGATAAACGTGTGTCCCTGGCAACAGGCTGTCCCAGTTGGACGAATCTATTTAGCCACTGCCAGAGACAAAAGCCAGAAATCTCATCTGGCTCTGGGATAAAGTGGCCCAGGGACGGCTGCGCTGTGCTCTTGGCAATACTATAAACATCCTATCGTTACATGTCAGGCACTTGGCACGGTATTGGGAAAGCGTACAAAACGACGAAATCAAGCACTGAAGATATCTTCCGCCTGTAAACCAGAGCTGTCCAATTAATTAGGTTATTAAGGAGGGGAGAGAAAGAGAAAAATGATTGCACCTCCAGACAGATTTAATGTGCATTTAGTGTCGGACAATAGCCTAGCCATTCGTATGCAAAAGCTAAGTATATGGAACAAGCCGTTTTTGACGCCAATTGAAGGCCAGCGGGATATAATGAGGGGACGTCCCAACACCCCCCTCCTGCCAACCTGATGTGAGCGTCTGGTCATAAAGAAGCACGGCTGGGTTCTGGCGGGATGGGTTTGGGGGAAGCGATGGAGGTGGTGCTGGGTTTTGGGCAGAGGACAAAGCCGTGAAATGGTGCTTGTAAAGGACGGGCACTGGCCTCTGCATTGAGATGTCAATCTCACATGGCTTTGTGAGATGAGGGCTGTCATCTAGCAGGAGATGCTGAGTGAACCGAGAGCTTCTCTTTTTCTCCCCAGGCCAGTTTATGGATCTAACACTGTGTCTCTGACTCACACCCAGAGCTAAGTCTAGCTGGCTTGTATATGTGCAAAAAATGTTTTAAAAAGCATATAGTGTAGCATTTGGTAAGTATTCTTGAGTTATTATCCTGTTGCTCGGTTTAGTGTGTAAATACAAGTGCAAACAAAAGGATTTAAGCTCTATAAGCTCTTAAATAGATCATTTATGAAAAGAAAAAGTACTACAAGTACTAGGATTTCCTGCAACAACCAGGATTTATTTAGTTAAAACAGTAACCCAGTAGTGACTTCCTTTCAGGCCCTACTTATGAGTCAGCAGCATGTGACCTAGCCATTGTGTGCAAGTGTGTGTGTGGGTGAAAGAGAGACAGAGATGTCACAACTTTCTGTCAAGACATGAGGGCTCTGTGAGGAATGGATTTGATAGACAGGGAGAAAAAAACACAAAGGCACTGGGTTTCGGGTGAATGAGAGAGAGAAGGACAATATAGACGTACCGACCGAGGCAGTCTAGAGCGGAAGCAAACAGAAAGGAGGTGGAGAGACGTACACACTCAAAGAATAGGAGCACTGCGGCGATAGAGACTTCATTCATCGCATTTGCTTTATGCAAATGTGTCTATTTGACTAATTTTTAAGCTCATATTTTGCCAGGCAAATGCGGCATTTAAAGTCCATTTGTTGCAAGTGGTAATGAAAAGAAAAACTGACTAATTATATTATTGTGATCACAACAAACAAGAGACAAAAAAAAAAAAATCTTCTTTTCATATTTTTAGTGTTCACCATTCGCCATCAGCTCTTTGATGTTATTCTACACTGCTTACAAATTCCCATTACACTTGAAAGCCAGGTTTCGAACAATTATACGCACAAAGGAATGTCTAACTTGACAATCAGACCTCTACTCTACCTCTACCTCTATGTCATATCTACTTTTTAAACATTTTTTTATACAGATTTCTTTTTTAACTTCAGATGATCAGCACTGTGAGGCTTATAACGAACACACCATTCACACACTACGGACAATTTGGACATGCCGATCAGCCTACAGCACATGTCTTTGGACTGGGGGAGGAAACTGGAGTACCCGGAGGAAACCCCCAAAGCACGGGGAGAACATTCAAATTCTTATGTTAATTGTTTAAATTGAGACATACAGTGAATTGTTTTTGTAAGGTGCTAGTCCACGACAAGTCTCTGGAACTGTACTAGAGGTGTGAATACATTATTTTCATCCTCAACAAACCATTCTGTGAGCCTTTGTGCCAGGTGGATGGAGGCGTGGTCATCTTGGAGGAATCCACTCCCATCAGGAGACCATAATAAAATCAAGGTGATCAGCCAGAATAACTTTGTAGTGATTTGCAGTAGAACCAAACCATGCCCGCAGCATAACAGAGCCAGAGGTTGTGCGCTGTTATTGTCCTCTTTTATTTTTCACCCATTCGCATCTTTGACTTTTGACCTTTTCCACAGCCAGTGGGAAGAACAATCAGTGCATGTTTTTTCATGTTTATTCATGACAAGCATGTAAAACAATGCCACTATCTATCTGTTTTTTTAACCGTTCACTGCGGCAAATATCCGTGTCTGTATGCGGAGTTAAACCCGAAATGTGTGTTGGATTTAGTTTTCAAAACAAAATCTGAATCCTACCACTATTTCCCCAGAAACACTGGAAAGCACCAAAAAAACCCCAAAAAAACCCAGTTGTAGAAACCTCAGCATGGTAGCATGGTGTGTGAATTCAGGCTCTGCCAGTACCTCAACCTCAGCTATATCACCTGTGTTCATAATTGAAGATTGTAAATCCCACTCGCGCAGTTATTATTTTTGTTTTTACCTTTTCATTATATTTTCTAGTTACTTCTAGAAATGGAACCCTGATGGAAGGGATCCTGATGCTCACCTTTAGTCTCAACCAGATGCCTTGCCTAGATTTCAGGACAGATTTCTATAACAACAAACAAAAAAGTCTGCCTCCTATTCATATCCGTATTTGTTTCCGTACATATAACGCATTATCTGTTCATTCTGAATAATGTATTGGTATTCTGCTACATCCCTGATGCTTGATATTATACTACTATGTTGAATTATATTTAATCAGATCAGTAGAAAGTGTTACTTTGACCTCTCGAGCATGACAGGACTGATTAGATCTCAGACACGTCACTCACATCAGGTAGTCCTTGATGTCTTCATTAAACATCAGGATGGCTGACTGGTTCGCTGTTCTCCATTGTGCGGTCCTGCAGATTCTCTGAACAGCAATTGATGGGTGTTTAAACCACTTTAATTGTCCCTTTGTGCAAAACTACTCCACCATTTCGTGGCGTTTTCAGAGAAACACACCCTGAGGTTATAGTCATGGAGCTGGCTCTGATGTCTGCCTTTATTGGGTGGGCAATGAAGCCTCTTTTGATCTATTTGAAATACAAACAGCAGTAACCAAACCAATTGTTAGACTTTATTTGAGTGGGTCTCTTTTCTCCAATAGGGCCTTTTTAGTAAATATTGAGTATAAGACATACGAGAAATTTCACAAATATGACATAAGACTTTCACGCTAGTTTTGTCTCGCCTTTTGATTTAGTCTTCACTTTAGATGAAACCTGTATGATTGGGATTTCTTTCTTAACAAGCTGGTTAAATTCACATATCTGTTTTAGCAGTTAGAAAGAAATTCGTTTTTTTTTTGTTTATTTGTTTTTTGTTTTTTTGAAAAAGAAAACATCCATTTTTTCCAGATGGCCCATAAAACTATTTCAGTCTTATTTTAAATGTAATTGGCCACACCAGTTTTTATTTTGGCACCATAACTCAAGCATGAGGAAATGGCAAGTATATATGAGTAGGAGAAAAAATATCCAGTAAACATTTTTTCTGGCGTGAAGTTTTACTGCCTTGTTGGCTTTCCACAGTTTGCATTCTTCATCTTCTTTTTTTCACTCCAACATCATTCTCAGATGGCATCCTCGTATAATAAATCAAAGTGGAGAAACTTTGGTCTCAGGCATGGTTATAATGACTGTGTGCCTACTTTTAAAAATGGAAGATCTATATTTTCGAGCAGCGAGCGGTATATTTGTTTAAACTAGAGGCAGCGACGTGGTTGAGGGAGATCAGGAGTCGCACATGGTATCTGGCCACAACTCGTAGCAGCCTCTTTAAAGGACAGATCTGCTATCCGGGGACACTGCCATCCTTGTAAGGACCATCCTTCAATAGTCTATCCATCTATCTGCACTTAAATAAAATCTCTCTATCAAAATGAAGCAGGTATTTACAAGATAAGTGCAGACCATTTAAAATGCATCTTAGACATAATATATAGTATGCGCTTTTCTTCACTGTTGCATGGAACCCATCACATTGACTACAATAGTCATCTTTTTTGAAAATTGGCCCTCAAACCCCATGATGAAGTGGCTGCTTAGAGTCAACATTTCACGTCACACTAGATAACGTTGCTTCATTTAAACAAAAAGCTAGCCGGTCCCTCCACGATTTTGCGATCGCAGAAATGAACACAAAATCAAGCAAACTCAATATTCAGTGTAGCTTGCAATTTTTCAAAATTACTGCAAGATTTGGGCCGAGACGTATCATGTGACGTCATCATGACGAGGGTTCAGCCGAAGCCCTCTTCGATTGCACATGCATCGAACACGAGTACAGCTCAAAGGTCTCAATTACCAACAAACATCACCGTGAAAGACAATTTCGTGCCTTTGCAATTTCGCCAATTCAAGTAGTTTTCTGCAAAAAAAACTCAGCAAATTGCGTTGCAAATTTTGTTAGAAGCCGGACACGAAATCAAGTTTTTATGGAAGCAACAATTACACAAACAAACTTAGTGAAATCCTGTACTAGCGTAATCAGACTGCCACTTTAAAATAGACCACTGGTAAGATTATCAACCTCGTAAACGGCATCAAACTAAACTGGTAGTCTTCCAAATTGCATGGAAGAAGAGCTTTCTAAACTGTAAAAAAAAAGGCCCTTATTGCAAAAAAAAAAAAAAGATTGTCCACTACACCTGCTTGATGAAAAGATGCAGGCTCTTTATTAGTACCTAGAATGATGACGACTACACTAGGGGGCATAGCCTTTTCCTAAAACCTCCTCATCTGTGGAATGGTTTTCCAATTTGTGTTTGGACTCTCAATCTCACACTCACACACACACAGGCATTCTTTTAAAATAGAATTTCTCTTGGATAATGGAGCAGCTCTGGGGGTTCATGGGAATAGCGTTTTATAGTAACCTGGAATGTTTTGATACTGTGAACATGTATCAAGGAACAGCTATTGTAATTGTAAAGACTGTCATGTGACAGTGTTGTTTGCCTTTACTCAACTGTATACTGTAATGATTTCTAATCACACTATCCAGTGTCATCCAGAAGAGGATGGGTCCATGTTTGAGACTGGTTTCTCTCAAGGTCGTTTCCTCAATGTCATGTCAGGGATTTTCCCCTTGACTGTTGCCTTTGACATGCTCATTAGGGATCTAGATCTACAATCAGATTTCTGTAATTGCTTTGTGGCAATGTCTGTTGTTAAAAGATCAGATCAAGAAGGTAACAAAAGAGTAGACATGAATTTGACTCAGCATGTCTGTACAAGAACCAACAAGATATCGTGCCCCAACCTACAACACATAAAAACATATATTAAGTCAAGTAATAATAAGTCATACCCACTTGATCTAGCAGCTTTGGCCAATTTTATGAGATTTTTGAAAGTGGTAGGGAAACCTTTGGAAACTATGCCTAACGCAGGTTGTCCTAACACTGATAGCCTTGCATATGAGTTGCCCATGTAAATTCTACGGTACTTGTATTGGCGAGCCCAGAATGCAAATATTTCAGGTCTAGTAAAGGGGAGTGGCATTTTCAGTTTGTCCCAAAGGAAAGCATTAATACTGTAGAATATTCAATTCATTCAAACATCACCAGCGACATTTTCATACTATTCTCTGTGATTATGTCTGTCACATATACCCTACCCTCTGGCTGTATATAGATCATGGAAAGCACACGTCTTTGCTGAGGGTGCATTGTTAGCCAAAGCATGGCTCGCTCTGTTGAGCCTGTCCGATATGTTAATTGTCTTCAATGTATCCATGCCAAACTGACTCTGACAGCTCCTCTGCCCATTCAACACCTCAACTCTGCTATACGTACATGCCCACCAAGCCATTGGTGGTTTATTGTTTCATGTTTTTTGTACTTTAGAGGCGTTCTTACACCCCCTTTGCTGACACGACAGCTGGGAATTTTCCTCTGCAGGACAGAGCAAGAAGATTAATGCCAAAATAGAAGGATGAACAAACACTGACAAGGCGAGAAAGTGGCCATGCTCTAAGAGCTTAACCAAACAAAGATGGCCGATGAGTGCAACGGGAGGCTACGTTGCCTCTCACAGCTCAGAGGGTTTTGTCACGTCCTAGTGATCCCGGGAGGATTTTTTTCCATCTCCAGGCCCAAATGTCCCTTCTTGTTTCTGGGGCCTGCTCCCCCCCCATCCTCCCCGGATGTATAGAAGAGACAAGTGAGCTGATGTTTGTTTGGGGCTGGACCTGAGAAAGCAGTGCTAGTTTGTTTTAATTACCCCCATGCTGGCACTCCTCACTGGGCCCTGTATGTGAAAGCTGTCTCACGCTCATCTCCCAGCCAAACAGGGGTCAGCAACCTGCTAGAGGAGTCTTAGCAAAACATTAAATCACATGAATCAATAGTATGAAGCATTTATTCCTACAATTCCTACAGATTTTAACAATAGGATCATCTTTTGATGTTATTGGTGGTCAGGATCATGTATTCTTTAATTGCACATGCTGTGATAATAGGTTTTGTAAGAGGATTCATGGTTGATACTTGATCTAAAGGGTACTTACATTGGCCCTTCATAACACATTACTAGGCACCACCTCTAGATTTTTTTTGAAACGCAAATGGATCCACATTTCGGTTGAGGAATATTCAATTCCAGGCTAGGAGAAGTAGATACAATACATATGCTGCATTTCACTAAAACTCCTAGCTCAGAATTTCCAAACTCCGACTAGGAAAAATCAAAGAAAACTCAGAACTCCTGCTCATAAACTCGGGACGGCCTTCTCAACTCGGAGTTCAGCAAGTGACACCAAATCATCACGGCTACTCACAGCATTAAGAGTAAACAAAGTAGCACTTTTTACACACAAATATTTGCCATACATCAATCAATCAATCAATCAATAGTAGCTTGTTAAATCTATAACACTGGCTATACAGTTCTCTGTTTTGAGGAGATAAATATACATCACTCATTAATTAGTTAGCCAGCTAAATTGTGTTTACAATAGTGTTGCTAACAAAAGACAAAAAACATGTTTGTTTTTTCGCACCTTGTAGCTTGAATGCACGGAGGTCGAAAACGGAAGCGTTAGTGCTAAATATTCAAATATAACAATGCTTGCGTTTGGGAACTAGTAAACTCATTCTTGGCAGAGAAAATAGTTCGGTTTGATAGTAACGTGGAGAATTACGGTTCACTTGCCAGGCCACGCCTTGCTGCAACACCTGTTGGAAATGTGCTCTTACTGTATATGTTGGATTTCCATTTCCATACATAATACATACGTAGGGTTACTATAACTACCAAAAACTAACAGCATTACTCCTCTAGAATTATTCCAGTTTTAAGGAGCTATCCAGTTACTAACCTAAGGACTTTTTACTGATGGCTTCTAAATGTATAAAAGATAAAAGCCATGACAAGGAATTTACAGAACACCTTAAAGATTATAAACAATCCCTAAATGTCTTATTATAACTTGTTATTTGATGTCTGTAAAGGCAGTTTTATGTATTATTCAGTCATCACGACTGCTCTGATTACATAATTAGGTTAGTGAAGAAAAAGAAGCGCATAAGGAAAGGAGGGAAAGGAGCAAAAATAAAAAAAATTAAAAAATAATACATTGCTGTCCTAATTATACCCTGGTCCATGAGACCCTGGTTTTGAAACTCAAGTGGTCCATCAGACTGCAGAGAGCATCCGGAGTGTGCGGAGGTTGAAGAGCCCCACAGCTGCTTCCTGCCCTATAGGACCTGGTCAGGCAAGAGGGAAGCGGTTTACTGTAACAGAGAGAGAGAGAGAGAGAGAGAGAGAGAGAGAGGGTGACAGGAAGTATTTGTGTTAAAATGAGTAGTGAGGAGATGGAAGTGGGGAAAAACAGATCACATGTGAGACCGAGTTGAGAGTGTTTATGTTTTTTAGAGAACGAGAGAGACAGCCAGGCAGGGAGACAGAGTGTGTGTGAGACAGAGAGAGAGAGAGAGAGAGAGAAAAAAAACTGTTTCCTGGTTTTAAGTGAATGTGACTATTACTGAGGTATTAATGTCTGCAGATTGCATGTTTGTTCCTGCCCCCACATCCGCCCGCACTTCTCCATCCAGAGCCGTGAAATTGGGACCATGTGTTTTGCACTGCGTTCCAGTCCGGCAACAAGACACAGGGCTGTTTTTCTTTCTCATTCCTCCTGCCGGAACTGTGGGCCAGAGAATACGTTCCGCCCCCCCCCCATCCCTACTCACTCACCCACCTAACACACACACACCACACACTCAGAGTCATCGTATAGTCTATAGGGACGAAAGTGCATGTCTGACAGCGAATATCTATCATTCTTGTCAATGAGATCTTATGTTTATGTGCAACTGAAACTGCATTTAGTTATTAATAAGCGTGTCTATCGCAATTTACGGTCCTCCCTTATTGTAAAACTGTAGCACTAGATCAACCTTTCTTTTATGCATATCATGGAAGTTGGGAAATTACTGGAACGTATACAAATATAACAAGCTCTGTATTGAATTTCATTAACGTTCAGTAACAAACTACATTCTCGTATGAGCTAGCAGGAAATTTGAGATAATACGTCTGCACAGACCCAATTAAACCCTCAGCTGATGGGGAATTAATGAATACGTTAACACCAGGGGTGGAAAACTCGAGTACTTGGGTAAATGTACTTCATTACTGCATTACTCGAGCACTATTTCTAAGATTTCGTTATTATTCAAACATCTACTCAAACAAATACTCAAGGACGTTTACGAGAGAAAAGAAAAACCCCATACTTTTTTACGCTTTACCCTTTTCATTTGGACGTCCAAAATCTCAAATGCCCCGAGAGAATGTTCTTATCCAGTCGCTTCGCCACTTATCACTTATGTAAATTAGTTTTTAATTGTTTTAAAGGCATCCGATCAAATTCACGTCAATGTCAGACGAAAGACCGCACGCGTGTGCTAATTGGTCTTTAAGCTACAGTAGTGTTCTCTTTTTCTGGAGTGACCAACGATTCGTAGAACATGACATCTCCTTTGGTTTTCTTCTTAAGTTTTGGTGTAAAACCAAAATAACAATTCGTACATCGAATCTAGAGAAGCACGTTGACGCACATCCGTGTGGTACAAACTTGCCAGCTAGGTTTGTTTTCTTTGCTAACACCGCCTCGTTCATCGCAGCGTGGTTATTAAACATTAGCTAACCAGCGAGCCAAATGATAGGTTTGTCCATGTTAGTAAAATATTTAATAAATAAAAATTCTAATCTGAACTCGTCATTTTGGTTCATCAGTTAATCAAAAATGACTCTGGAATAATGTTTAAATGTAGATACTTTTGACTTTCAGCTCTATACTCCAACTCCATACTCCTGCTTTTACTTTTTTACACCCCTGATTTCTTGATGTGAACATCGGTAGAACCATCAGTACCACCGTATACTGTATATACTGTAAGTACTACATGCTGCAGCATCTCAGGGTCTGTGTGTCAATATGATGAGTTAATGAAGTGGTGAGGGGAGTGTCGTTGCGTCTCTTCGGTCACAGTCTAGAGGGTTTTACTGCTGTGACTCCCTCTGTTCAAGACAGAGATGATTAGGGGAGTGTGGAAAGACCCAGAGTTCCCAGGCCAGTAAATACTTATCCTCACACTCATTTTCAATCACACATGAGGGATTTTCAACCTCTAAACTCTCACCCCTCCACAATGCCACTCTCCCCTCAGTCCCTATCTTGCTTTCCACATGCTTTCTGAATCTCTGCTTTTCCTTTGTTTCATTATAACGTTAACATTGCGTAACAACGAGATGGAAAGTGGTTTAAGTGTTTAAGTCTTCAAAACAGGAACGCCTTGGGTTTGGAAAAGATGCCGTGTTTGGTAAAGGATCTAGTGTAATTTTTGGATTTACTATAGTTTGATTGTCTAACGGACAAACTGCACGGTTTAAAAAAGCAGTCATTGTTTTGCTATTCTGACATGGGAATAGAGCCTTAGCATCTTCATTAACGGAACAACTGGTGTAGTGTTCATTCATTTGCTTATTTACATGACCATTTAATACAGTTATATATTTTATAACATTTTATAGAATGGTTAGGCGGTTCTTAAATTTTTTGCATCCAGGGACCATTTCCAAAGTAAAGTAATAATAATAATAATAATAATAATAATAATAATAATAATAATAATAATAATAATAATTCTAAGGCTCTTCATATAGTATTACTTTATCTGAGCCATTAGAGCTGTTTATTCCCAGATGTAGAAACACAGTACATCATAAAGTATTAGCAAACACTTCCTGTCTTTTTTTTTTTTTTTTTTTTTTTTACATTAAAACTTCATTTATAAAGTTAACATTTTTTTTGTTTATGCTTATGTGTTTTAGTTTTTGAATTTTACATGAAACACTGCAAAAAACAAAAAAAACAAACAAACTTAGCAAGCAAAAATATCTTGAATATAATCTGATATTTCTCTTAATAAGATTGTCAAGACTGTGTAGAATTATTATTATTTATTTTTTTTCCATTGGGAGATAATTTCGGTCATTTGTTTTTTTAGAAAGAAGCAACATGATCTGCAAAAAAAAAAAAAAAAAAAAAAAAAAAAAAAAAAAGAATAAGCTTGAAATGAGTAAATCTAGAAATTCTAGATTTAGAAAGTCTTAATTGTCTTATATTTGTTAAATAATCATCTCATAATGAGAAATATTAGCTAACTTTTCCATTATTTCAGATATCTTCAGCTTAAGTTATCACAACTATGATAACGGAATAATTACCATAACAACCTTCATCATAGTTGATAGTAACTAGATCTCCACCAATATGATCTTACAAAACAAAACAAAACAAAAAACCCCAGCTATATAGCACATAAAGTTTTGCATTGATGTGTTAAATAATGGCATGTTGATTCTGCAGTAATAACTGCAACACTATAATAAAGATAAAAATCAGTGGACCATAAACCGATTATCTTCATGATATATGACTTTCTCTAGCTAAAGGACAAGTCACTTCAGGGCATCTGAATGGTTTCACTGCTGCAGAGTGGATATGAGATAACGAGTGACTGACCCAGTCTCCACTCTCCCCAGACTCTCGGCAGATACGTGACCTCTCCACCTGCGTAAACAGCCATGGCCTACTGGGAGCCACCACAAAGAGTAGACAAAGGCTGTAGGTTCAGACCAGGCAGAATGGGATGTCAACTCTCCCCAGGATCCCCCTGCTATCTGAGGGGTCAAGTTTATTTTTCCTGCCAGGGGGGTGAAGGGGGTGACCAAGGAGGCGAGAGGGACAAGCGGGAACCCATGGAGTGGTGAGGAGATGGAGACCGGTCAGCGGTGAAGGATTATTTTTGGTGGAGGGAGAAAAGGACAACGAGAGGCTCATATTAACATGCGTCCTGCCTCTTAAGCTTATCTCGGTGATTCGAGCAAAGTGGACGACTTCAGTCTGGAGTGCTTCGGAGACCTGAAACCTCTCACGTGCACGGCGATGCTATTTAGAAAATATCTGAATGAATTTACATCAGAAAGTCTCACACGGCATGAAGAATTATGAGATTATCATATCACAAATTTAAGACCGTTATACGTATTTCTCGCATATTTCCTCATTTCAAGCTCTAAATTGTCTTATTCTATGGGCAGATCGTTTTGCTTGTTTTTTTTTTTTTGTTTTTTTTGTTTTTTTTGGGGGGGGGGTTGTGTGTTTTTAGAAATAAACACACGAAATAAGCAACAATATCGTCTGCCAATAAAACAAGACAATCACAAGCGTGAACTGTGTAAAACTATCGAGACGAATAGGCGCAATAATTTTAAGTTTGTTTAAAAGCAATCTAGTAAAGTTGTCTGAAATTGTCCGAATATTTGACTTTTTAAGATCGTTTATTTACAAGTGTACGATAATCGAAAGCACTTTTGTGATTACATAGCTGATGTCTGAAATGTCCTTTGGAAAATGTGTGACTATACAGTTTATTTCACATTAGTTGCTAAATGCTAACAGTTCATTACACCGATGCTTGGCACTGACACATCATAAAAGCTCCTGTTGCTCCAGAGGAAGCCTTGGCGTCACCAATGATATATTCCTGGCAGTTTTAGCGTGTCTGTCTGCTCCGCTTTAAATGCGACTGCTTGTCTTTACTGTCCTCTTTGCACTATAGACGTCATAAAATTTTTTTTTACAAGAGCGGTTCAGTCCCAAAGGAGAACAATACGGGTCAGAGCGACACGCAGCCGGAGAGCCGAGTTCTCATGTTAATCACCTGACTGAAACCAGCCGTCCAACACTTTTGTTTGGTGTCATCTGGCTGTTGTGTCGTCTGGGTTACTGATTTACCCTGGCAATGACCACTGGGGCAGAAACTATCCATCCAGTTCTGCTACGAAAGGAGCCAAGTGTTCGTGCAGATGCGTTGTGCTGATCTTTCTTCACGGACACTGTTAATCAATAACCTGCTTGTATTTCAACACCCCAGATAAGAGAACATTATGAAAGCATTCGTTATGATCGATTAACGCATGAGATTAGTGTTGGTCTTCCTACAGCTTAATACACCCTCTGATCACTTTAGTATTATTTAGGTTCATTCACACAATTATCCCTGGATCGCCTGGAACGCAGGACGATGCGTAAAATCGTGCAGAAACAAGTTTCAGTTCATTTTCACTTCAAACATCAAACCGGTGACTTTGACCGTGGCGTGGTTGTTCGAGTATTTCAGAAACGCCCCGGGATTTTCACACACTATTAAATAAAATAAAAAACATCCAGTGAGCATCAGCTGTTTTTTTTTTTTTTTCTTCTTCAAATCTTTGTGCCTGAGGTTCTTGTTCATGGCTGACTGGAGTGGAATCCATTGTGGTCTTCTGCTGTTGTAGTCTCTCTGCCTTACGGTTCAGCATGTTGAGATGCTTTTCTGCTCATCACGGTTGTAAAGAGCGGTTGAGTTGAGTTACTGCAGCCTTCCTGTCAGCTCAAACCAGTCTGACCGTTCTCCTTTGACCTCTCTCATCAACAAAGCATTTCTGCTCACGGAACTGGATGTTTTTTGTTTTTTGCACCCTTTTGTGTGTAAACTCTATAGGCTGAAAATCCCAAGACTCAAACCAGACACTTTGGCACCAAGAACCATGCCACAGAGTCACTGAGATCACAAGCCCCCCCCCCGCTTCTGATGTTTGACGTGAACATTAACTGAAACCCGTATCTTCATGATTTTACGCTGCCAAACGATTTGCTGATTGGATAATTGTATGAATGCATAGAACACATGACAGATTAAACATCCTTGGAACCAAAGGTTCCTAAACCCAACCCATGTTTAACCTAAAATTGTTAGCTGTGAGGGACACGTGTTAAACTATACTTCCTTAAAGACACAAGTAAGTAACGTCCCTAAAGGGAAAGCACTATTTAAATGACAGTTCATTAAATGTGACCCGCCATTCTCCACCTTTCTCAGAGGATGTGTAGTCTGTGTAGACAGAATTTTAAAACGATGCCTGAATGTAGAACCAGGAATTGCAGGACAGTCACTAAGTCCCCTGGGAGAAAAATGGTCATTCTTTATTTTGGTAAGAGTGTTAGATAGACACGCAAGCACGACCACTACCAAAGGAATAGAAAGTGCTCTTCGTTGCCAAACGCATTAAATTAAATGGGTTCTTTCGGCCCACTCGGTCCTCCCCTCTACCTGTTTATCTAACATCCTATCCAACTGCTGGGATAATAGTCCTAAAAGCCTGGGTTGTGTTCTCCTTTGCCATAGAAATGGCATTGCTGGGTAGATAGAGTGGCCTATCACTACTAGGTACATGGCGTAAGCCAGGTCACGGTAACTCCTTTAGGACAGCACGAAGGCTGCCTTTCAGCTCTGAGATAGGGCTTTGCTCTGTACACCACCACAATGTGGTTCGCGTCACCGCTGACTACGTCTTCGCTCAGCAGCAGCGCATATCTACAGTTGTGTTTCTAATTAAGCGGGCGAGATGGAGACAGACAGGCTGCCTGTTGCTGGCGCTGTTGTAAAAAAAATAATAAAAAAATCTAACCCACTCCCCCTCCTCCTTCCAGACAGCTTACCCTAATCTTTCATTCCTCTCTTTAGATTTTGATTTTTTTTTGTAAGTGTGGCGGGCATTTGTTTGCTATTTATCTTTCATTAGCTTGGGTGTTGTCAAGTCAAAACAAACCACGACTTGCAGATCGGTTGCTGAACGCCTGTCTCTGCAAGGTTTTAAATCGCTCGGAGGCGTCCCGTTATCCATAAACCACTACAGAAATGATTCGCCGATCACTTTCTATCGGCACGCTTAACCACAAAAGACTAAAATGTCCTCCTTCTTTCTCATTCCGCTATCTCCCTGTCTCTACACCCACGTCCTCCGCCCCTGCTGTGCATCAAAGCCTGGTCTTATCTTCCCCCTGAGGGTCAGCTCCAGGGAGGTAGGTGAGAGGACATACCATGGCTTATCTGGCTAGGGAAGGCCAGCGTGATAAGCCTAGCTTTCTCGGCTCATCTAGCCTGCTTCTCGCTGACCTCCACTCGCTACCTCCCACCCTGTTTCATTGGGCAAAACCAGACACTTAGGTCATCTCAGTGCTCCAACCTTTTAATCAGTCACCCTCCAGTCTTTCTGCAAAGATTTCTGCAAAGGTTAAGGGCCTCGAATTCTTCCTGACCCTTTCTTCTTGTGGAATCCGGCGGAGCGTTCTTGTCACGGACGATATATTAGACATTAGTCTGCATGTTAAGTGTAAAGCGTTACATAACGCTAGCGGACGAAGACTGGACGGAATTTCTTCGAATCGTACCAAAGACCTCATAAAAGCAAACTGCTGACAGACAGACAAACATAAAAACAAACATAAAAACAAAAAGAGGTGACTTATTTAGTACACCTCAGATGTCCAGGGTCATGTAGCCAATCATCCACGTGTACTTCCTGTAAAAAAAAAAAAAAAAAAACTGGAAATACCTTGAATATAGTCAAATCTATCTAGTATTTCATATTATTAGATTACTATAAACCGAATATAAGATTAGTAAAGCTTTTTCCAGACATTTATACTAATTTCAAGCTTGAACTTGTCTTGTTCTGTCAGCAGATCGTTTTGCGAAGTATTTATGTCTAGAAATGAGCAAAAAATTATCTACCAATAATGTGAATAAGAACGTTTTAAGCTTGAGAAACAATAACCTAAATTAACAATCTTATATTTGCAATTTTTAGGAACTACTCAATCACTTTGACTATATTTGAAATGTTTGCACGTGATAAGATCCAAGCTTTTTCAAATCTTTAATTGTTCATTAAGTTCTGTTATAATTCATCACACTGTCTCAGTCATCGTAACCCTCCTCCTCCTCCTCCTCCTCCTCCTCCTCCTCCTTTTCCCACTTTCCTGGATGTCTTTATCTCCTCCTGATACGCTTGCCTGAAGCCCCTGCCTGGGATTAGGAGCCAGGTCGTCTCACGCCGTATCCCGTTCTCCTCAGCAAGTCTTGATAAAGCAGCAGAAGAGGGCTGGGTTACAACGAGGCCATGCTGATAGTGTCCCAGAAGGTTAGCATCACAGGAAAACTTGCTCCTTTTCTGATAATACATGCTGTAACACTCAAGAACATCAGCCTCCAGGTTTACATCATTAAACCCCTTTCAGTGCTACTGCAGAAGACAGCTGGTGACTCGACGATGGACTCGGTTTATTCTCCCTGAGCAGCGTACAGGCAGTTTCACAGTGGAATTAGATCACAGTGTCTTAAAGTGTCCAGTTCTACTACTGCCGCTGTGTGTGTGCGTGTGCGTGTGTGTGTGTGTAGAGAGTGAAAATTTCTCAAATACAGTCAAATTGACCTACTCTTTCCTATTATAAGATAACAATAAACCAAATATGTGATTATTAAACCCATTTCTAAGCTTGATATAGTCTTGTTTTGTTGGATAATCCTTCTCATTTTAAGCATTTATTCCTAGAAAGAAGCAGGTTTACAGTAACAGCACATGAATAATCATGCTCTAATACCTGAATTAATACTTACTTAAATATGAACAACAACCCTAAACAACAACCCTAAAAGAGCCAAACGTTTTCCTTTTAGTTACTGATGTCATGGTTAAGGTTAGATTTTTGGTTAACATTCATGGTTAACATTGATTAGCTGATATCAGTGAAGTTTCTCACAAGAATAGGAATAGTGTGTGTGTGTGTGTGTGTGTATGTGTGTGTGTGTGTGTGTGTGATTACCAGCAATTAGACTACTGGAGGTTGGTGTACGTCATAGTGAACAGTGCGCATCATTTCGTTCTCAGCTCCGTCACAGGTAGTTATAAATCATTCACAGGATGACATTTATGCACATAATCAGTGTTTATTAGGTTGCTGAGGAGCAATTAAGCCCTCAAGGGCTCAAGGTTTTGCCCTCTGAGTGTCTTTGTTCATAAAACACAGTATGCTCTCTGTAAAGGGATCAACATAACCTGTGTGGACCTGCTGTTTGGGCCTGAAATCCTCTTAAAATGCCTACAAACGAGCGATACGCTTGTACGCAAGCCGACAAAAAACCAATCGTACACGTTACACGATGTCAAGCACACCCGGATGAGATCAGATTCACAGAGGAAGAAGTTCTAGAAGTTTTCTTTGTCGATGTAATTTCTGCTTCGGTCTGAGGTCCTCCATCCAGACGCTGCAGTTATGAGATTTCACTTCCTGTCATTATACGCAGTACTCCAAAACCCCATCCTATTAAGACATATTCATTCATTTTTAGCATATGTAATTTAACATCTGGTTCTAGTATTTACGGTTCTACATTTCCTATTATTGCTGCATTAAGCAGTTCTTATTAAATTCTCTTCCTCTGAGAAACTGTCAAGAATAGTCAGGAAGGCTATATTTATTTAGGTATTTTGGGTTGAGCCTGTCAATGTACCACCCAGTTTATAGGCCTGGGGCTCAGAAACAGGCAGAAAGGTCCAAAAACAGTAGTGTAGTTCAGCTGTAGTGGTCATGTAATTAGTCAATTAGGACTTTTTGATGGACTAGCTGTTCAGCCTGAGTTCTACGTTCGAGTGTCATGGATGGACGGAATAAAATCTTCATGATGTACACCTCAAAGAGGTCTTTTACAGCTTTCTGAAAATACTTCTTACAAAATACATCTCACACCACGGACCTTTCACCACAACTATATTTTCTCCGTCGGACGTTAACGCCGCTCGAGCTTTGAAGTCAGTCACCCAGACCTGGTCTACATACCAAAACCACATATTAATAGTAGAATATAGTAGCACCCATGCTACTACTTTGACACACATATGACGCAGTGATGGTTCGCTGTGTGTCGGTGTTTCTTTTCTTTCTTTTCCGACCCACCACGAGTCTGCTCGGTCTCGTCGCACGCGCTAACCCACAAAACCAACCTCCTTTAATCCTTCCACACCAACAGAGAAACGGTTTTCCCCAGTTGTTATGTTAATAGTAAAAATAGCTCTGAAAAGAAGGTCTTGTTTTCCAAGTGACGGATTTGCAGCGCGGGCCAAATTCCGTCGTAATTAAAGTAGTGAAAAATTGTGTTGGTTTACAAAAGTGTTCTTACAGTTCGGAGAAGGGTGCAGACCTAACAGTGTTTTCTTTCTTCGGAGCAAATACAGTGTGTGTATTCAGTGCTTCGAGAAATAACCTAGTCTATGTTGTTTCGCAGCAAATAAACGTCAGGATGCAGTGATTGTTGTGACGTGACATTTTTGACGTGTCCCAATGTTTTGTTTTTTTTTTTTTTAAAAAAAAACGTGTTCAGAGGTCATTGCATCTTGTTCTTGCCATGCCATGTCAGTGTACTCGCACTGCATGCTACATCACCCCCCTCCTTGGCTAACACAAGTTCACGTTAGGTGTTAGAGATGAAATGTGTTGCCTCTCCATGAGGCCTGGCTGCTACACCAAAGTGTTAATGACATACAAGAAGGTCTGTGTAGATAATTATTTCTTACTTTTCCTACCCCATCACTGAGCCATTTTTAACTACGGAGACCTGACGCTAGCGTTCATAAAAGCTTCTTTGAGCCCGAGGGGAGCTCGTCTGCTTCTGACGCACCCCCTAAGCCGAGCGTACGGGTATGAGGGCTGCCTTTGTGGAAGTGAGGAGGAAACGAGGAAAAACGACGGCAGGAGGGAGTAAGGGGAAGCCGCCTCACTGTAATTTACAGCTCTAATAAATCCCCTCTCTTTAGCCTCTAACCCCTATATCTGCCCACCAGCTCCCTAAAAACTTAATCACTCCCCAGCCGCCCTGTCGGCAGTGGCTCAGCTGTCCCCAAACCCCGGAGCTTTGGGCCTGTGCTGTAAAAGCAAACAGCTTCCTCATTATCACCCGGGCCTGGCCATAGGCCACCCCTGAGCCTCCTCTGGCCCGATCTCTCTCACCCTGTGGGTTTTAATACTATTACCAATGAACAAAAAAAAGAGTTCTTTGACACTTTCCAATCTCACAATGCGAATCGTAAAGCACTGAGTTGAAGATAAATCTTCCATGGAATTGTGTGTATATGCCGGACTGTTCCGTCTCGCATACAAGGCTTCCTATATTAAAAACGCGTTCCCGGAACGTTGCGGTGCATTTCAATCAAATCCTCAGAAGCCGTAAAACGACCCAGAGACATGGTGCAGGATATTATTTCGCAATTGTCACTTGGCACCACGCGGACGGAAAATTGCCTCCGTAGCTACTAGGCAGCCGAACGGTCCAAGACTCAAATGGGGCGTTTGGCCTGGTCCTTATCCTTCTAGAGTTCCTCCCTTTATCTACGAGCTGTTAAGTGGAAAGGGAAGGTTTTCATTAGTGGCTGGCTTGTCCTGAGATCTCCGGAGGGAAGTCATAAATGATATTTCGACCGAGAAACTGCACCAGCTTCTCAGTTCTGAGGGTAAACCGCAATAAAACGAGCCCCTTCCTTGTTTTGGAGGTCAGAAGATGTGGGATATCGATCGAAAAAAAAAAAAAAAAAATCGCAGAGGAAGTTATTTTATTAAACGTCGATCGAAAGCCAACTAGGTTTATGGGAGCGTCGAGGATCTAAGATGACTAGACTTTACTGGCTGCTTCAATGGGAGCGTTATTGCTATTCGGTGTTGACATAAGAATAAATTGCTTTACTTGCATTCATTGTGGGAAAATATTCCAGCGTTTACTGTCAGGGGTATAATGTATATGGTTACACAGAGCAGACAAAGCGCATGGAGTGCAGCGACTCTTCAGAGTGAGAGGAAATAAAGACAAAACAAAGTGTCACACAATGACGGTTTGCTTTGTGGTCACTCGGAGACACTTAACAGCGTGGAAACTTCATCGCCAAGACAAAGAAGATCTGGGGCATAAATCAGCTCAGGGGGCTCCTTCTCACAGCATGGTTCACTACCCTGCAAACGCTCTCAGACAAACTACAGTCTATAAAACCTTGCCCGGTCGCATTTAAAACCTTGCGCAAGAGGCGATCGCTTATTTCGTTTCATCAGACGTGTACTGTACGATGCGTAAATCCGCTGCGGCTTACACGCGCCGTAATTATTCCTGGATACGTCGCATGCAATTTCCTTCTGTCTACGTCAATGGCAACGGTGTTCAGACAGCCAAACCCCGGACAAACATGTCCCCCTCCATTTTTCCTTACAGGGAAGACTCTATAAGCCCTGTCCGGACAGGATTACTGTATCTGGGATTAGTGCGCCTGGGATAACTCGTGCGCACGGGCGCCAGTTAAACTAACGCAGGATGTTTGCGTCACGCTAAAGTACCGCTTACAATACAGACAACATCACTGGATGATTTATATTTGTATATTTCACCGGATTCACGTGATATGACCGCTCAGTCATTTATGTCTATAAAACGAAAAAGAATATTGCGCTTTAGGTGAATAGAACGTGGAAATAGACCATACGTGTAGAATATAACTTGCAGAATCACACTCTTTAGGTTTGAAGACGTGTTTGGGAAGTGTTTTAAAATGCGTACTTGCATTGAGGAACTAAATACGGTAAATACCGGTGGTGAAGAAACTTTTCACCGCAAGACACGACACAAGACGTAGAATCTGAGTGCCAGAGGTGTCAATCCGGACAGGGCTAAAATGATCAGACCACCTCAGAGTCGGAAAAAACAGATCGTTTGGGTGTAATTTTCTCAGCGGAAAGATGGACGAGAACACCTTCATGGTCGACATGAACAGAAATAAAATCTGAAACAAGCGACAGAACAACGCCAGGGACGCCGTGCAAACCTAATCCTGTACGAATAGATCTTAAGAAGTCTCAGATGTTTTCATACACTCTTAAAAATATCAGTTATTTAATGCTTCATTACAGCACCAGAGGTTCTTCAAAGAACCATCTTCTTGTCAAGAACCATTTCTCATTGTATAGGGTTCTTGATGTGAGCTATATGGTTCTTTTCTTTGGAGATTAAAGAAGTTCTTCATGGTGCATTATAGGTTCTTCAGAGTAGTGTATTGGTTCTTCAAGGTATCATTCCTTAACAGGTTAAAGTGAACCCAATAAGGTTCTTTGTAGGACTGGAAAAGGTTCTCCTGGCATCACGCCAAAGAACCTTATTTTGGTTCCTTCAAACAGTAACTAAGGGTTGTTTATTGTTTTTTTGTTTTTTAGAGAAAGAACTTACTGTATGATAACATGGTTCCTTGTGACACTGCTGTGAAGAACCATTCGTGGGTTCTTTAAAGCACCAGTAAATAGATGGTTCTGTAAAGAACTTAGGAGTAAAAGGTTCTTTGTGCAAATTGCTTCAACACCACTGTGCAGACACGATTGAAATATTCTTAAACCGACAAATAATTTTGTGTAAGAGGGGACACCTCAGTCAGGAACGCTGAAGCAAATCTCAAACGCTTCACGTATGTTGCAGACACAAATCTTCTGGAAGAGCACACCAGGGGTTTTTTTCCCCCCTTCTCTTCTTCACTCTCATCCACTCTTCCAGCCCTGGCTCAGAGGAGAAAGCCAGTTATCTTTTCTTCACCGTGATATTAGAAAGAGAGAGAGAGAGAGAGAGAGAGAGAGAGAGAGAGAGAGCCCTTCTCCTGGGCCTCCTCACACCACACCATGCCCCCACCCTCCCCATTTCCCTTCATCTCTGTGGACTGTCTTCATCTGCCAATTCTGACACACTAACAAAAGAGATGTTTCCATGAGATGAGCGTTTTTATCCACAAGCTTCCTGTGGCGGGAAAAAAAAAAAGGAGCGGGGTGAGACGTATGAGTGTATATGAATGGCGACATTTTGCACGGGGGTCTGTTATAAAAGTTTGCCTTTTAAACATGAGCCGATTGTAATATATAATCAAGATATCATATTGATAAGTCTACTAACGTCACGTTAGTTCGTTATCGTTTCTATAGTAACCGCTCATGCACTGGGGCTTGTGAACACGGCGGACGCTCCATATAGTCTAATCCTAATAATGAATACATTTGTAAAAAAAAAAAAAAAAAAAAAAAAAAAATGTATAAAGGTTGTTGTGGTGGTTTGGGTAAGGAGAAGTTTATTTAACTTTTATGTAAGGAGTCTCCAGTTTCAGTGCTTTTTACAGGAGAGTCAGACGGAAAAATGAGCTATTTGAGCTGTTTATTTATTTATTTTTTGGTAAAAAAGACAAGCCGCATTTGTCTCGTGGACGTTTCATAACATTAAATATAACTCTAAATGGATAAAATGTATGATGTGTCATTCTTTAAGAAATTTACACGGACAACTGGCTTCGCATCAGGCCTCATCACACCACTCTAGTGTCGATTATTTTCCTCTAACAGCGCACCAGGAAGTGTTTGATTCCTTTTGTAAAAGAGAAACAAATCAGTGATGTGACAGTTTGGGATTTTCTCACACGGGTAGGAATGATTATTTTTATTTTGTTTTGTTTACAGTATGAGGACATCGATATAAAAATCCAAAAAAAGAGACAGAATAAGAGCGAAGACAGGAACGGGTCGGGGTCGTGCTTCTCTCGGGCGAGTTTGGTGAACAATGCCAAGCTGAAGCTTTGTTCAGGAGAAATCGGAGCTGGAAGGATCGCATGTGAAACGTCACAGTCACGCCGTCGCCCTTCACAGAACCCCATGACCACAAGCTCACCACAAACTCCTGGAAACACAGAGAACGTACAGTCACCACACACACACACACACACACACACACACACACACATTCATCCCTTCCTCTCCATCTCTCTCTCTCTCTCTCTCTCTCTCTCTCTCTCACACACACACACACACACACACACACACACACACACA
>JANDJT010000081.1:22473329-22494786 GCA_024331685.1 Stegophilus panzeri | reverse complement strand
CCAATCCCATTGTCCTGCCTTCCAATCCAATCCCAATCCCATTGTCCTGCCTTCCAATCCAATCCCAATCCCATTGTCCTGCCTTCCAATCCAATCCCAATCCCATTGTTCTGCCTTCCAATCCAATCCCAATCCCATTTTCCTGCCTTCCAATCCAATCCCATTTTCCTACCTTCCAATCCAATCCAATCCCAATCCCATTTTCCTGCCTTCCAATCCAATCCCATTTTCCTACCTTCCAATCCAATCCCATTTCTGCGCATTTTAACTTTATTTATTAACTAGAGCGAACACCTCCAGTTTACCAGTTTGGCTCGAAAACAAAAACCCAATCATCTCTGTGCATGCACTGCCTATTAGGTTCATTTGCTCTTCATACACTAAATGGTGTTTAAGCGCAACAGTGTGGTTGGATTTTATTCAAATTCAGGATTAAGAAATGATCTGAACGCTAACCACGCCCCAACCCCCAATCTTTTACTGTAACTTTTTATACCAAGTGTCTCATGCATTTTGTTAGAACTGGCAAGTATAAGACTGGGTTAAAGAAAGAAGACGAAAAATCCTGAGTTCTAATTTCAGGTAAATAAATAAAATGTACTTTTTTCCACTTTAAATACTTTTTAAAATACTTTAACTTTCACTTAAGTTTAATTATTATTATTATTATTATTTTTTAAATATTTCTTCCAGCCGTTCTGTTTACTCTAAATATATAGGAAAAGTAGGCCATTAGGATGAAATAATGTCGGTCATTTGGATTTTCCTGATTTAATATGAACTATCTGGATCAGAATACCACTACTCTCTCTCTCTCTCTCTCTCTCTCTCTCTCTCTCTTTAAAAAAAAAAAAAAAAAAATGACTCATAAAACACTGATGGCTGTGTTACTTCTGGACAGAAGTATACCTCTGCGAAGGATATTTCTGTTATGAATAAATCAGTGTTCTTGAAATCACTACTAAATGCATTGGTCTAATGAGAGGACATGCCATATTTATTTACCTGTGGAATATTACAGTAAGAATTCCAGTTGTCTATTGACTGGATCACAAGTTGTTAATAAAAATAAAATTAACAAGCAATGGCATTGCGGTGGTCTTTTTTTTTTTTTTTTTCCTTCTTCTTCTTCATGTGAACACCATTGTGGCAAGGAATTAAAAAGAAAAACAGTTGCCTCACCTAAAGAAATCATTTATCAGATCTAACCATACACTCACTGACCGCTTTATTAGGAACACCTACACACCTAGTCATTCATGTAATTATCCAATCAATTGTTCACATCAAACATAAAAAAAAAACCAAAAAAAAAAAGTGTATCTTGGTGACTTTGACCGTGGCATGGTTGTTGGTGCCGGACAGGTTGGTTTGAGAATTTCAGAAAGTGCCGATCTCCTATGATTTTTCTCTCACACACACACACACACACACACAGCGGTCTCTAGAGCAGTCGACACAAACCCTCTTCCTTGAGATCAACCTAACACCTAACACGCCTGTTTTAGTTGATCAAGAACTTCTTAAGGCAGTGATTAGATGGTCAGGTGGGCACGATTATGGTTGGAGCTAAAGCCTTCAGGATGGTAGATCTCCAGGAAGAGGGTTGGAGACCACTGCTCTAGAGTTTACACAGAATGGTGCAGAAAAACAAAAAACAGCTGAGGAGAATAAGTTCAAGATATAATGGTTCAAGAGACAACTTTTTTTTTTTTTTTTTTTTTTTTTTTTTTAAACAAACTGTACATCTTTACAATTCTGGTGAGCAGAACAGCATCTCTGACTGCACAACAAGCCAAACTGAGAGGAGAAGCATAGCAAAACAAAACGAAACCAAAAGATAAGTACAAAACTGCTCAAATAGTCTCACAGCTCCAGGTTCCTCGGTTCGATCGAGCTTGGTTACTGCCCATGTTCTCCCCATGTCTTTGTGGGTTTCCCCTGGGTTCTCTGGTTTCCTCAGATCTCTCAGAAACATGCTGGTAGGTACTGTAGATTAGCTACAATAAACTGTCCCTAGGTGTGAATAAATGTGCCATGGCATGCCATTCAGATTGACGTGTTTTGCTCCAGTGTTCATGTGATAAAGCCCTTACTAAAGATGAATGAAGGAACTACGCTGCCTCTGTGCAGGAGGCTGTGGAGGATTAAATTGTACGTGCCCTCCCATATCAGCATAATACCGAAGGTACTTTACCCCTTCACTCTCTCAAGTGTTGTGTTGACAGAGAAAATAGCTTGGCAAAACCCATACCAGAGGAACTTTGAGATCCTGTTGCAGGCCTCCCTCTGTGTTCCTAGAGAGGTAGCATAGCCTAACAAAGGCCCTCGATTCAGGTAAGGGATAGTAGTGACCTCACGTCACAGGACTGAGAAGTTGGGAGGGGTGGAAAGGCCGGCCGAGGCTCAAACCAGTCCTTTCACCGCACTTGGGAAACAAAGACACACTTATTCTGCCAGCACTGACAGCTGAAAATATCTTTAAGCTTAGACTGTGGCAATGAGGCTCTGCACATGTGTGAGAGAGAGAGAGAAGAAGAAGAAGAAGAAGAAGAAGAAGACTCTTTTTCTAAAGTACCCTGAGTATTATCACAATAGTTTATTATTATTCTACATATTAGTCTCAAAAACAAGATTTGTTTTGTTCCAAATGATTAAATGTATTTCTTACTTGTAAAATGGCAGGCAATCATGAACGACGACACGGACAATTTATTGAAATATTCTCGAAAACCACTACGGCGCATATTCGGTCTTAGTCTGATCTAAACATTCTTACGGTTAATTCAGTAAATACTGATGCCTGTCACCTCCTGTTGTTGGTGGACGGCTGTGTCCAGAGGAACAGCAGGCCTCCCATGTGTGACCGTGGCCACAGGCCCAAGCCTCCCTAACCCCTCCAACACAGCTGTTGTTTTCAAGGCTCAGGGCTGCAGGTCAAGACCCGGAGACAAGCACGACAGACTCAATGAAGCCTTTGTCTCTGTACAAGTGGACAGAAAGGTGTGCCTTTTGGCCAAGCATCTCAACAGTGAGGCAAGGAAACCCCATACTGTGAAAGTCCACAGCCGCCATTTTGAATGAAGAGTCCTCGTGTGATGATCACAGTGGGGGGGGGGGACGACCCCATCAAGGTTAGGTGATGCGAAATGAAACGAGAAAAGGCCTGTGGTATACATTAATATCCAGAATTTTCAGGCAGAACGGTGGGATTTCTAAAAGTAGCGAACACAAATTCAAATCTGTCCACTTGATATGAACAAAAACAAAACATTTAAAGGAATATCTTGGCTGCAAGCCATTGCCTTTTGGGATAGTTATTAGCAGCAAAAATGTGCACTCTGTTTGGAGATCCGTATCAATTTTAATGACCTTTATTAAGAAACCCCACCGTTTACCTTGGACCAATACAGACGAACATGACCGTGCATGCTTGGAGAAACAAGCAACAGATTGTTTAGCTCATGTATCAGGAATAATCTGTTCTTCGTAAATGGTTTAAAAAACGGTCCACAGTAAAAGAAACCACCTGGCTGAGGACACCGGATTCTCTGCATGCTTTCTTGAATGGACAAACATATTCCAAAACCAAAGATGTATTTTTTTCCCCCCATTCTGTGCTCACTTGTACAATTATATATTCCTTCTTTTTTTCTTCTCTCCTGTCTTAGCTGGTAGGAGGTAAAGACTATGTGGCAAATCACTTCCTGAGGAAATGTCTCCAGTGTTAACAGGGCTCCTGGAGCGACTGTTATGGTAATCTGGCCGTGTTTAACACTGCAGAATGTCTGTAGCCAGAGCAAGGAAATGCACCATGAAACGCAATAGTTTAGGGCAGGAAGCTGGGATCCAGTGAAGGAAGTGACAGGAAGCAAACATGGCAAACACAGCGTGTCTCGGTTCTCCCCCCTCCACGTAGCCTGCATCTTTGGCTGGGCCGGACCCAACTCAGTGGGGCAGCATCTTGTTTCAGTGGAAGTCTCATCTCTCCCAATTTTACAGCTGGACAGAGATCTTCAATGGAGCCACTGAAGCCATGGCTAGACAATAGAACGTTAGCCAAGCCAGCACACCAATCCAGGATTTCCTGGCTTACGGCATAAAAAAAACCCTTTGCACAGTCACTGCACAATGAGTGCTTTAGGAAACGAGTGGGGTAGTACTCGCAATCAGAGTTCTGAGATGTACCCTGGCTTTGTAGCTGTTGTTGATGGCATTCCCATATATCCATAGCCCTTCCTCATTCTCTCCTAGCCATGACCGCAATCGAGCCTAGCGTTATCGATACACACAACAGGAAATAGAGACGGACAAGTTCATCCAGCTCTCAAACACAAAAGGCATGTTTGACCTGGAAAGCTCGCCCACCATATGCTCCTCAACTTGCACGGAAGTTGCCGGACCTCGCCGATGGGCCTTAACTTAAATGGGATACTGTGCCAGCCTGCCTTGCTGACCTCCCCTTGGGGCACGTCTTGCCAGCCTATTTCAAAGAAAGGATCCCGACAGTTTGAAACGGAATAGCCTTGTATTCATTTGTGTGTGGAGCCATTCATACCTTCCAGTTCTTATCCATCTATTGAGTAAGATCTTATTTAATAGACCCATCCTCTGCATGTCACTCTAGTAATGTGGACAGCACTTCCTCCTGAATTACTTGCAATCGGTCTATTTTACTGCCAAAACACCCTAGGAACACACGCCATTAAAAACAGACGTCTGAGCAGAACCTATTTCCATGCAAATGCATAAAAGCTCGACTTGACACCGTCACAACTCCGCTGTTTTCGAAATCTCTGCTTAACCGCAAGTAACTGGATGCTGCTTTAAACCTCCACAATCGCTGCCAAATAGTCCAACCAAGGGAATTGTATTTGAATTTGTGATTATGTTAACCTTTTTTTTAATTTTTTTTTTTTTTAACAAAAGGGAATTGTGGAACAGCTCATTTTACTTTGCTCACATTCTCTATGAATCTCGTCATCTCTTTTATTCGTGGTCACTCCTTGGTCACAGGACTGCTGGTCACAACAGTTAACAGTCGCTGCCCATTCTAGCGTCGTCCAATTCCTCTTGCACTTCCTGTCAACCCTGGTAGAGGATATAATCTTCTTAAAAGCAGTGCTGTAGCCCGGAGTTGGAGTCGTCTTGAGTAGACGGTTGGAATGGTTGCCGGATCGTTCAGGCCCGACTGCTTCGAAAAGTTTCCAGCACAATGGCCATTGTGTATTTGAAGAGGAAAAGGGACCGATTTAAAGCACCAGAGTGAGAGATCTGTCTTCCTTAAACCCTTCGAGATTTTGAAAGTACAAAAGCACGGCTCAGGTACAGGACTCAGCAGGGGCGTGATGTTTCGCACCTCGGTTACGACTCTGTACACCAGTTCTCTAGGTAAATTAGAATCATTTCTAAAAGCAAGGACACCGTTAATAAATTACTGGTTAATTCAGACTTATTTCTGAGGGACAACATCACCGAGTTAGTTAGTGCAGAGGTTCTCAAACTTTTTGTGTCCAGAAAACTGTCAAATAAAATCCACAAACCCTTTCAGTTCAGATTTATTTTATAATCATAAAATCAATCCATCCATCCATCCATTTTCTGAACCGCTTATCCTACACCGGGTCGCGGGGAGCCTGGAGCCTAGCCCAAGGGATTCAGGGCACAAGGTGGGGGACACTCTGGACAGGGTACCAACCCATTGCAGGGCACAATCGCACATACTACGGACAATTCCATGATGCCAAGCAGCCTACAGTGCATGTCTTTAGACTGGGGGAGGAAACCGGAGTACCCCGACGAAACCCCCGAAGTCCCAACGACCATAATGCAACAATTCAAATATTAGGCTAATTATTTATACAGGTACAATAATATTCTAGCTATTTATTTGAGCCGTAGAGCTTTTTACTCCTGAACTTTCCACCAACAGAATACATTAAGTCCAAGGGACCAAGTCAGGTATTAATTAAAAGACCTACTTGTCCTGTCTTAAAAAAATTTTCATTACAAATTATATTAGCAGCGATAGCGAGTGAATCCATGACGATCCATGTGAGATCAAGTCCACCAGAGGTTCTCTGAATGTGTGCTTCAGTGGAAGGGAAGTTCATCTTCCCTGTAACATAAAATTCACGATCATTTTATGGACTATTGAAATATCAGGCTCATTATTTATAATGTTTGTTTATGATGATATTCCGGCTGTTCATTCGAGCTTCTTATCCCTGACAGAACACAATAGGTCTGAGTTGACGTTATTTATAGGCTGATTTGTTATTGAGTTCGTGAGTTTTGTATTAAACTGATTCAATTCAAGGGCGCAAACTCGGTAATAACTCGGTGACCTCTGATAATAGCGGGTTGTGATTTCCAAGAACTGTACCAGAATTTAAAAAAAAAAAAAAAACACACATCATGTATCCCCTGGCTATGCTTCATGGACCCCTCCTTTGAGAACCAATGACAGTGTGACTGCCTTTTTTTTTCTTCATAACCTTTCTTCCTTCCCTTCCTCCGTTTCTTCACCAAGACCAGATGCTCGGAGATGCTATTACATTATTGGATACACATCGCGGACCTTTATCCCAACCTTAAGATCAAACGAGCGCTCTCCGAATGTTACGCTGTTCTCTGCCAAGTGGAGGTGCTGAATCTGGAGAACCACTCACATAGCTGTAGTACAAGAATCTACCAGATCCCGCCTAACACCCTGAAAGAAGGGTATTGTCCCGGCTTCTTGCAGGACAGCTCTCTTTTAGTCAGCCTGCTTTCATTAGCTTTCCGTGTACAGGCCGTTGCCACAGATCTGCTTCACATTCAACGGATCAAAGCGCAGGGAAAGGGCTCTGTAATGCAATAATGTGTGTCCACGGGGGAGCCGTTCTCTGGGAAAGTGCAATAGGTTAGAATATCAGTGAGATTTGCCAGTAGACCGTAACTGTTCACCTGTTGTCTGGTCCGGCTGGGCATTTGCAGAAGCACTCCATCTCTACTTCCTCATGCACTTAAATGCTAGAAACGATATCCATATGTTCACAAAAATGGCACTTTCTTAGACAGAAGGTGAATAACTAACTAACAATAATTAAACTTGGCCTTGTATAGTGGGGTCCAAAATTCTGAGACGATATGGAAAATCTGGGAATTAAAAAAATTTTTTTTAAAAAATTGGAAAAATTGGAAAAATGTTCAGTATTTTGCATATTCAGTGTTTTAGGACACATTTGTGATAATCATTATGCTACCTCCTTCGTTTAAAAGGTCAGCTTTTCCTCGAGTCTTGTCTCTATCGTTGACGCACGTGTCGAGACGAAACTCGACGGATTCGATATTACACGGATCGTTTTATACAAACTCGCAGAACCGGCTCGAGCGCACGCCGTCATTAAAGCTAAATACCAAATACTACTACCAAATTTTCACCCAAGCGGTTGCTGATCATTAAATTTGTAAGGAAAAATTTTTTTAAATTATCATTTTATTAGACAAGCAAAATAGAAAATTATTTTTTTTGCTAGTGTCCCGAGACTTTTGAACCACACTATACTGTACTGTACGTCCTGTAATAAAGACGTTCTCAAACTTATTTTACCGCCAGGGACCTTTTAAGTGTGAAATAGATTCCATGCGCTCCCATGAACATGGGACATTGCCCAATGTGGGAATTTTGCGTTTCGGATTAAACCTATTCGATTTACGTGGTCGGCTATTGTCTATAAGAAGTCAATAATAATCAATATAATGCTTCGACAGACCCGCTGGCTATGCGTCACAGATCCCCAGACCGCACATTGAGAAGCATTGCTGTAACAGAAAGAAAACTGACAGAATCCATGTTTTTCACATTTTCATTCACATTACAACAAAATGGCCGCATGCGTGTTTTCTCCTGTAGCTCGTCTTATCATGTGACGGGGTCCTGACAGGTGGCGGTTCAAGCTGCTCGTTCACAGGTCGTAGCGCTCGCTTCCAGCCCGACTGCTGCGGATTAAATACGTCCGTCTGTCAGAAGAATCAGGAGTAATCTGCAGGAATTTTCAGATTGCACGGCGTTTTTGATCTGCCGAGAGAAAAGTAATCTGAACCCCACAGCCACCTGCAGCCATCCTGCGCCTCAGGAAGTGGAGCGCATGAGACTTTTCTCCCAGCTCTCGAAGAGGGATAATCCCTCTTTAAAGAGTCACATGCGTTTTTTCACACTCGCCGGCCACTTTAATAGAAACACCGCCGGCCACGTCCGTTCATGCGGTTATCCACGTGACAGCAGTGCAATGAAACTGGCATGGTTGGCACCAGACGGGCTGGTACGAGTATTTCGGAAACGACCGATCTCCTGGGATTTTCAAGCACGCGACAGTTTTTAAACATTGTTGCCGAAGAACATTTTTTGCAGGACTGGTTTGAGCTGACATGAAGGACACGGTAACACAAATAAGCACCGTGGGGGCGGAAAAGCATAATCAGAATGCACAGAGCTCGAGGTGGACGAGCTACGAAAGCAGAAGAAGACCACATCGGATTCCACTCCTGTCCGTCAAGAACAGGAACAGACTCGTCCAAACCGGACAGTGGTCTGACGAACCTCGATTTCTCCTGCATGATCAGAAATCTGCGTCAACAGCATGAATCCATGCGTAAACATGTCAGGCTGGTGGTGGCAGCATAACGGTCTGGGGAATGTCCTCTTGCTACGCACTGGGCCTCTTAATACCATTTGTGCATCGTTGAAATTCCACAACATGTGATATCTAAGTATCATAACTGACCACATGCCTCCCTTTACGCTCACAATTTACCCATCCGATAATAACATGAAGTAGCAGTCCTTAGATATTAGAAAATGAACTCTAGGAGCTAATAGCGATGGACCGGTGTCTTCTCTAGGCAATCTTCTACTAATTTATGGACAGGTTGTACATTTAGGAGGAATACCTGAAGCGCTGCTACAAACACTTGGTATTCATCATGACAGTCACAGCTAGAAAATTAGCACTCAGCTAGCTTGTATCGTCAGTTATCATCATGCTAGCTCACGTTTGAGAGTTAGGTTTAGCGGTTTTCAGCGTTCATCTATCTTTTTTACTTCATCCTTTTAATAAATTTAAGGAGTTTATACGTTTATGTTTTAGCTCACAAAGAGTTTGAAGCATTGAGTATTTGTTTAGATGAGTAACAGGTACTTTTACATGATTTTAGCACTAATTTACGACCCCGTCTGGATTTAAGAGGAAAACTCGGACAGCTGTGTGTTGTTTCATTAAATTATCCAGCAAAAGCAATACGTGGAAAGCTAGGATACAGGCGCTAACGCAATATCCCACTGTCCCAAATTTCCAAAACATCATGAAAACAACAGTGCCAAAAAAAATTAAAATAATAATAATAATAATAAAAATAAAAAAATCATCCACACATCCACACTGTTTGTTTGTTCCCGGCTCACTGTTCTCCTGACCTGCTCCAGGCTGTACCTATACAGTTCATCGACAGAGTGAAGTGAACCTCAGCCGCCAGGCAAACAAACGTTTGACCTTCCCTTATCTCCGGCTCTAAATTTCACCCCGTGTTTGTTGGACTGCGTCAACTACTCAGAGTACATCCGATTCGGGGTTATGAAACAGCATTGCTACAGCGGGCCGCGAACATTTGGCAACGCGGGATCTTCGGGGACGTTACGCTTTCAACATAATATGTTTGAGTTGAAACCGAACGTGCAGGTTGTGGCATGTTTGTTTTTAGAGGATAAACATTTCAAAGATATCGCAAAACCTCAAGAGGAAGATTTGCTCTTTTTTTGGAGACTGAATCATGGCTAGTTCAGCCACAGAGCAAAACACATATGTGCTTCTTTTGTTAGCCTTTTGCACATCTTATTTATTTATTTAGACAGATAGGTGATTGAAACAGATTTCCAGGAAATCCCCAAAGTTAAACATTTATTTGTACCACCAAGGGCAGTAATAGTTTGCATCTGCTTTAGTGGTTCTACGCTACGTACTCGAGTTAACAGACGTATAAGAAAGCGGGTTAATATACTTATAAATAAAAAATAACCATATAAAACCTATATGCAGAAGCATTTCTGCTCATTCAGGCAGTTCTCAAGGACCCAATAGTAAGGCACTCGATACCTTGCTACCTCTGATTCCTATTTAGTTTGCGTTCACACAAGCTTCGAGCCTTTGACCTCTGGGCGTCTCCGTCCCAGACATCACCGAATGCGTCCTACGCGACAAATGAACCGATTTGACGATTAAAGAAGATATGATAGTGCAACCGTTACACACTTTTAAAAAAAAAAAAAAAAAAAAAAAAAAAAAAAAAAAAAACACAGATGTTAAAACAGTCCCTGCAGGATTTTGCGATTGAAGAAATGAATACAAAATCTCTACAATATTCAGAGGAGCTTGCATGACTTTAGCCCTAAAGCATTGCTTCGCAGATCTTTCTTGTACTTTAAGTACAAGCCCCTTTAATTCACACCCAAGGTCTTTCTCGCTCATTTAAATCGTAATGATATTTTCACCCACCTTCAGATTCGACAAATCCCTGCGATTTACCAAACTTCATTTAGAAGCTGAAAGGAATAAGCTCAGTTTAAAGGGGTAATCTAACGGCAATGAACGGATCCCCTTTCCACCTGCCAAAACCCGTACGTACACGGTTACAAGAAGTCATAATATAAATAAGTGTGTGGAACTTATGGAACAGACCTGACCTGACCATAAGGGTTAGAAAAATTAAAAAAAAAAAAAAATCACTGAAATTAAATCCGACACTTAAGTGAGGCCCGGACATGATCTCTAATAACAAAAAGGTATACGTTTTTGATATTCTAATCTATAATCTATCGACTAACTTTTCTCCAGATGAAAATACACCCTAGTTGTATTGGACTAAAGGTTGTACACGGTCCATTCACCTCAAACACTATGTCCAACAACTATATTTGCATAGCCAGGTCCTAAACAAACACGCTTACGTGCTAAAACCGACGAGCAATGTGGCGCTCCAAAGTCGAGTTTAAAGTTCGAACAGGACAAGCCATTTTTAAATTGGCTTTAATCGTCTTCGCTAGCAATCACACGTATTCTCATTCACATTTATTACCGGAGTATTCTGTCACGAGTATTATTTCGTTGAAAGATCTTGTATTTTTCCATTTCAGAAGCTACATAAAAAGATATTTACATGTTTCCCAGAAGACAAAATAAAAACAACTTACACCAATCATCCTGTTCAAAAGTTTACACCCCCCCCCCGGCTCTTAACGTATCGTGTTGCCTTCCTGAGCATCAGTGAATGTTCGCACCTTTTGTAATAGTCGTATACGAGTCCCTCGGTCGACCTTGGTGTGAAATATAGGCGCCGTTGGAAAGGGTTCAGATACGCAGACGATGATGGAAAAGTAAAGAATGTGCAGGACCTGGAGGATTTTTCTGAAGAACAGTGGGCGGTTTAACTGCTCAGGACAAACGAGGGACTCGTGAACGGCTATCACAACGCATAAAAACAGTCATTGATCAACCAGGTAACGACACAGTGTTAAAAATCAAGGGTGTGTAAAACTCTGAACTGGTTCATTTTGGTAAAGTTAGTATTGTGTCTGTTATGTGAAATAGCTTATTCAGGGCAGGACTAAATAAAACTGCTAACTATTCCGTAGAGAATATTAGATGAATCAGAACAATTAACCCTGTAATTAAAAGTTCAACTTATAGTACTTATAGTCTCGAGCTCGTGTATTCACAAAGCAAGCCATTTTTCATTTTTCTGTCGTGATTCAGCGGAGACAAACCCAGCAAAGCGAACGTAAACGTGGACGTTCACGGAAAAAGTAATGACTGTGTGTTTGGTTGGTTTGAAGAGCACAGGGGGAGTGTGTGTGTGTGTGTGTGTATATATAGAGCTGTATATAGAGCTGGGCTGTTTATACATTGTGGCGCCTCACACACTACGAACCAGGCCAGCCTCCGCCCCTCCACCTCCTCTCTCTATGTAAATAGATCTTATCAATGAAAACAGTGAACCCTCCCTCTGCGTTTTTATGAATGGAAGTCTACCTGTGCCAAAAAAAGCAGGCTTCATTCACCTTTATTACTGAAAAGGAATGTACCATTGAGACCTAAATAGGGGTGGATGGTGGTGGTGGTGGTGGTCGTGGGGGGACGACGACGACTATGAAACCATTCCAGCGCAGATTAAGAGTTACAACCTTTAATTGTTGTTTTTTTTTTTGGTTTTTTTTGTGGGGACACAATCGACGCATAACTTTCGGAAAAGCTATAACATAACACTGCAATACAAATTTCCAGGTTTGTGACTACAGCCACAATATATCAATCATGAATCCATATTTTACGTCAAATGCCAAGGGCACCATCTAGAGGACATAATTATTCGGTCACAAAAAGAGCTCTGCGAAATTTACTTCTGAAATAACACCAAGAAACTTTTTTTTTTTTTTTCCTCTGAAAACAAATTTACTAAACGGAAACGTACTAATTGGCGCTTACAATGTATTTTAAAACAAAACAAAACAAACAAACAAAAAAAAAAAAAACACACACAACAGTCATGACACAAAAGCTAATACGCGATCCATAAGGCAACAATGCAGCTTTTTTTTTTTTAGCATTTTACACAGCCCTATATGTTAAACGAACATCTGTAAACAGATGTTCCTCTATTACACATTTCTCTTACAACTGTGTCAGTTCTGCTTGATGAGACAAGCCTTTAACATTACTAGGAGAGCGTGTTAATATCCTAAACGCTAAACAACTAAAATGTTCTGACATGCATGAAGCTTGGCCCTTACAATACTTTTAATTACCGTGTGTAAAAATGTAAATAAAGGGTCAGTACGCTGCTCGGTCGTCACGAATAACTAACGTTTGATTTTTTTTTCTTTCTTCTTTTCTATGGTGGATGATGTATGTAACAAAAACAAATTCTTTTTAAAAACTCAAAGACGACTGAATAAACGACATTTGGACCACCTGGAGGTCAGCTGATGTACACGCAGTGCTGAATCGAAGCTATCGGAGGGTTGAAATCTTAACACACATACGCTAATACGTCCTCAGGGAGCTCACTATTTATTTATTTATTTATTTATTTATTTTATTTTTTTTGCAATAAAAGTTATTTAAATGTAGGTAACCGTACATTTTATAACACGCTTATCATATTATAGGCAGCGGAGAACTTCACCCCGGGAATTTTACACCGGGGGAAATTGTACTTGGCAACTCCCGCAGCCCTGTAAACTAAAACAGGAATTTTAATTACGACTCCCGTATCCGTACCGCCGCTCCATCTCCTGACCACGTTTAGCGTAACCCACAGGACGACACTACTGGAATCTGTCCGTAAATAACCTTTAGAATCGCTTCGACGCGTCAAATGAACGTCGGAACAGGACCGATCGGTTTACGCGCACGATTACTGGCGTGACGTGAGGACACGGGCACCACAAAGTCAAATAAAATAAAAAAATAAAAGAGTTGAATAATCAGTCTATTAAACTTAAGACACACAGCGATACAAAACTACAGAGCCGTACTGTCGACATCCTTCTTAAAAGCGACAAGATCTCGACGCCTGGCCGTGATTTAAGGAGGTGTGTGACGACGAAGGAACGAGGAAGATTATCGCGGCCTGGGGGAAAAAAAGCTGCTGCTCGACCGTTCTAGTCGAGACGTAATAGTTAAGACACGCTCGCATACAAACACACAAACTATCGTGTGTTCACATGGACAATTTATTAGCAATTACTATTACTATATGCAACATCTAAAATAAACAAGGAGAACTCAACAGTGATGCCTCTGCTGCAAACATGTTTGATCCTTTAAAATATACTTCAAAACAGGAAGGAAGCGTTTCAATAAAAAAAACTATTTCAGACCTTTGACCTTGACCCTAATTGGAAAAAATCTAAAAAGGAGTTCATGAGGTGGTTACAGTGATCATTCCATATAAATATACATCCTACAAGCATTCAAACACTCGGGTCTCGAGGTACCGCGCTAATCTAACGATAACCTCGGACGGAAAACATAAACGATGACTGTCTCGGCTCCATAATTTACAATGTGCGTCAATTACTTTTCTTTTAGGTGGCCCACCTCCATCCTGTTCCCGCCCATGTTCATAACTGCACGAATGGTGGGGTCATTATTATTCTTAATGAAGGTGATAAGTGAAATCAGACTCCTGCTGATCTGTGCTGCGACTCCGACTCGTTCGGCTCGTGCCGAATTGAGCAGACGTGTTAGATTTTTAATCGTAGCGTCCGTTCTCTAACCGAACAGAATGATTTTTATTACTATAAAAAGGCAAAATGACAGTGGGGGCGGTGCCACGGTGGGCAAGTGATGTAATCGGTGTGGGAACACCGTGTAATACCGGTAACGACGACTACGGCAGCAAGCCTAATTCCCGCCCATATCCGTAAAGCCCCGCCCACAGGATTTACAGTGACTCAGTAATTAATTAACGTGTCTATAAAATGATTAAGGACTAAATGTGGAGGCCCATCCAAACAAGTCAGTTTTCCAAACGGGATTTCTCAGCCACATGATACTTTTGTCCTGAGGTGATTTTTTTTTTTTAAATCGTGTCTTACATACTTTCCAGGTTATCTGTAAAAGTAAGAAGGGAAGAAGAAAAATAAATAAAAATCGACTATTACACCTTTAAACAAACGACTCGTGCAAAACGTCCGTTCTCTTCTAGGAAAACGGTGCAGTGCTTAAATTATAAGTTGTGCGTGTGAAATTCTTTAGTATTTATTTATTTATCGTAACTAATACGGACGAACGGCAGCTTTTCCATCCAAGCGTGTTGTCGTTTCCTTAAAAAACAAACAAACAAAAAACAACGTAGCCGCACTTAATTTTCTTCTTCCCTCGTCGTTGTCATGCAATTATTTTTTCCTCTTTAAGCAGGGACGTCATCAGCGGAGTCCTGTATAAAATAGGATAGAAACGTATTTAAAAAGTTATGCGGTTGAGCAACACAAACTGTAGCTCGGTTTTGACCTGCGGGTCCAACACTGTGCGCCGCGACACACAGGAGTATGCGCCAAGCACGTATGATAACGAAACACGTAACTAAAACACCAAAAATTATACTTAAAAACAAAACAAACAAAAAGCTATCTACTGCCCTCTACTGGACAAATAAGGTAATGACTTCACATTGACTATGGAAACATAAAAAGATCGGGAAACTAATCTTCACTCTTATTTAAAAAAAAAAAAAAAAAAGAAAAGAAAAGGAAAAAAAGAAAAAAGAAAAAAAAGAGAGATTAGATTACTACAAACGGAAAGGATACAGTTTTTTTTATTATTATTATTATTAAATAGTTTAGGTCTTGCACAACTCCAGTCTTAGAAGACCAAAGTAAAGCAGGGAGGGGAAAAAAAAAAAAAAAAAACCAAAAACAAGCTGTTGCTGCTGTTGTTCCCTCCAGGAATAATTTCAGTCGTTACACAATGTTGTGTAATGACTATTTATCTAACGCATTACTATAAGATTACACTCATTTAAATACTTGTAAAAAAAAAAATAATAATAATAATAACAGTATGGAGGTTAGCGGTGTTCACTCATCTACCTCCGAGTGAGAACGATACACCATACAGAATAACGAGCGATGTTAGAGCGGAATCTGGTGGCGTCGTGAAGGGAGACGTTGCCTTCGCTTGAACAGGAGCAGCTCGTGGTGAACGTGTCGAAGGGCGCCGACGCCTTACATGCCTCCTGACTCATAGTCCTGCTTTAAACTGCCCCAGTCCTCCTCGGCTTCCTGCTCCTGGTTATAGCCATACAGACAGACCGGCTGTTTTTTCCCCAAGGGGCTGACCGTTGAGTTCCCACCTTCCTTGAGTCGAACGCTGCAAAGTCAGAAAACCCGTCTATGATGCGCTAATGATAATAGGGATGTATTCATACCAAATTTTCCCCCTCCAAACAGTACAAGTACATGTTGTACGATGGGAAGATACCATCATTTAAGCAGTAGCTTTAACAGAGATATTTTGTGAAGACATACCAGAGACATATTCCAATCAGAATGGCAAATAGTTTACAAATCAGGATAACGAGTCATGTTAAAGTTACAGTCTTGAGTGATTTAGAGGTGGTTTCCATCTTGTATTTCACTAAAAAGAGCCTTAAATTGACTATGGATACTATGCAAGAAAGGGTTAAGTTCATACAGACCCCTCCGAAAGTATTGGAATGGCAAGTTCCAAGTTTCGTTACACACTGAAGACGTTTGGGTTTGAGATCAAAAGATCCTCATATTTACATCCAGATTTGTTAAACAACTCAGAACCCGGCAACTTTTGTTTGTGGGTTGGGCGTGATGGTATACGTACTGGTTCTTGTGTTTGGCGCCGCTGATATGAGCCTGGTACTGTTCCACCGAATTGAGCTCGATATTACACATGGTACACGGGTAGCCCTTTACTGTAGAGGCTGAAGGGGAAAGCATTAGCAATTACTTCTGCTGTTTCTCACATATAGTTTTTGTTATGTAGGCATGCAACATTTCTTTTTCACACACACACACACACACACACACACACACACACACTACCAGTCTAAAGTTTAGACACACTCATTCTTTATTTTTATTTATTTCTTTCCCCACATTTTAGAATAATAATAAAGTCATCAAAACTCTGGAGTAACACAAATGGAACTATGGGAAATATGTTGTGATAAAAAATCCAAAATAAATCAGTATAATTGAGTATTTTAGCATCTTCAAAGTAGACGCCCTTTTTGACTAGAATTTCCAGAAATGTATTCTCGGCGTTTTCTCACCCGATTTCTTGAGGAACTTCCCTGAGATGCTTTTTAAACGGTATTAAAAGGAGTTCACACCGACGCCGGACTCTTATCGGCTGCTTTTTGGAATATTTCTCTCCGAGTCGCCCGTTTAAACGATATATTTTTGTTGTAAATAAAACGTTCGTTTTCTAATGAAAGAAACGAATACGTCGGCACGATTATATTTTTGTCTACGACACCGATTTCGCACGTTTAATCACACACCTTCAGATCAGAACGCTTTTTAGTACAAGCAGTAAAAACATCATGAGTTTGTACTATTTGTACTCTTTCTCAAGCACAAAAAAGAAAAGAAAATGCACATTCGAACGCAAAAACCGCGTGCGGTCGAAGTTAAGATGTGTGGCGAGCACTAGCACCGATTTAAATTAAAACGTAATGTTGAAAAAAAAAAAATGGCATGCGAGATATTAACAATGCACGAACGAAGAAGAAAAATCTAGAAAGGATAGTTCTAGCATTTGAAAAAATCCAGTCGTAGTCAATAACGTCGGGGATTGAGCCGCGTAAGCAGCGCTCTTTGAAAGAGTGTACGTGTGTTATTATTACGTTGTTGTTATATTATCGTTATATCAGTGGCATAGAATGGTCTTACAGTGACAATAATATGGTTTATGCTCGTGCTCCTTCCTCACCTGGAGCGGTGGAAGGCCCGAATGTCTCCATCAGTTTCTGCTTGGTCAGGTGTTTTTTGTGCTTCTTGCCGCTGTAGTGTTGTTGCGCCATCACTGGGTTGTTGAAGGAAGCCTGACAGATGGTGCAGAAGCGGTTGGGGTCATGATCATTGGAGCCTCGTCCTTCGCCGGTCTGTCCATCCAACTTCTTCACTTGAGGTGTGGCTGGGACAGATACCAGGAACATACACACTTATAAATATACACACTTGCACCAGAAGCGTAACCAATCTAACAATTCGAACAAAAAAAATAGATCGTACTCATACCAGGTGTCTGTACTCCGAAGCTTTTTAATCTAATATTCTTGGCGTGAACTTTGCCTTGGTAGTGAGATTGAGCCACCACTGCAGAGGAAAAGCTCATGTTGCACACGTCGCAGGATTTGTATTTGCCCCCTTCATCCTGCAAGACTTCGCCACTCTGCGAGAAACGAGACAAGGGATACAAATGGAAAAAAAACAAAAAACAAAACAGACATACAATTGGCAACTTCGATTCGGCGACGTCGTTTAACTTGTTATTCGAGAGTCATATAAAAGATCTGTTCAAAACGAACGACCCGTCGCTACTTCGTTGTAGTTGTCCCGAGTATGGGGCAGCATGGTACCTGCCCTAATAGGCCTTTATTAGAGCTTGTGGAAGTCTGCATTTTTGACAGGTGGGTGCAATAATAACTCGTTGTCGCTATATTGAGGCTGTGAGAAAGGTGAGCAACAGAAAAGTGGCTTTTATTTATTTTTATTATTTTTCCTCGTTGTTGTTTTCTCATGATCACGACTTAATTTTCTTGTGATCCGGACATAACAAAAGTTGCATTCTTGTGATCGTGACTGAAAATTTTGCTGTGCACTCGACATGACAACGTGTCGTTTTTATTGTTCTGGAGGCAGCAAAAGCTGAGCGCGATCCTGCATCGTTATAGACAAACTAATTCATTTTTCTATCGCGATCGGGGACTTGAGAAGTGGACACATCTCTCTCTCTCAACGCGGAGAAAGTTCATCTCTACCACGGGCAGTTATTCGGTTTATGACGGCGATCGAGATGGCGAAGACGCCAAGGTGGATGCAACACCAGTTCACAAGGTGCGAGACTCCCTCGTGATAAAACTGCGTTGTGAGAAAACAGCTTTTTTGTTATGTCAAGATCACGAGAAAATTAAGTCGAAGGAGCTCTTAACGAGGAAGTTATGAAGATTAACATATATGGTAGAGCTCTGCTCCATCTGTCCAGAACAATGTTTTGAGGTGGAGCAGAGAGCTGGAGTACAGGAGGAACAGGACAGCAAATGAACTCTGTAATAAGAAAAAAAAAAGGCAATAAAGTGTTTATTTATTAAACTCTTACTTCAGCATCATGTGATGAGGGTTTGAATCTCTTGGCAAGTGGTTCGTCTTCATGGGTGGCCATGTAGCGTCGGACTTTGCTTGCATGCTTCTTGCTCTGGAAATGTAAAAGCACAACTATGAATCAACTCCCTGAATCGACTCTATAAACTGGCTCCGTGAATCGACTCGCACGTTACAGAGGAATCCGGATCGAACCGATTCTTGAACACACACATTCGACTCAGATGAAAATATAAAACGGGTTACCTGGTAATGTGCGAGTTTTTGTGACTCTGAAATGAGGACAGCGTTGCACACTTTACACTGCGACTCGGAAAACAGGTCGCCATTTTCCTGGATCAGTCGGTTCACTGGAACACAAAAGCGACTTGTTGACTAAAACGATTCAGCAACTCAACAGTCTGAATGGCATTTTTCTTTTTCAATGGACGCAATTTATTGATAAGCAATTTAAGTCAATTTTTCTTTTTTACTCACGTCTTATTGTAACGGTTAAGAGTCGGGACAGGACAAATATATATTTTATCAATACTCGAATAACCAAAATGAACCAACATGCCCTCTCCTTAACCATCCAGCGACCTTGTGGTGTCTCTCCAAAACTAGCTAAATGCTAACTGACTACAATTCTGCACCTAGCTCAAGTGGCTAACAAGCTAGCTAGGTTTTATGGGTTGCATTACCGTAAGCTACATTTCCCAAATACCTACCTAACTAACTATTGTGCACGTAACGATTTTAATCTATGTGTTATTTGATGTTGAATATATAAGCATGTGAGATTATTTACCCTCCGCTGTCCCCGAAGGTAAATAAGGAAAATCTCCATTCGGTCCTCGGGTCGCCATGTTCAAAAAAGACGGTGCGTTTAACGTTATTTTCCCCACCCGTATTTCGTCTAATCTTACCTCCTGCGCTGTGATTGGTTCATCGTCACAAGCAGCGCGGCGTCGTTACTCTTGCGCATGCGCGTTTCTTTGCTTGCAACCACCACACTCACAGGCCAGATAACACAATCATTAGTTTCATGATTGACAATACTACTCTTTTTTTGTTGTTGATATTTTTGACATTTTCTACTGTTGTACTAGTTTTTACTGAAGCTATTGAAGACTAAATAAAGTGCAAATACACAACAGTGTGAGACGAGTGCAAAACAATAAATACACAGGACAGTATATACACAAAACATGGACTGTAAGTGTACATATTGTAATAATAATAATAATAATAATGTGTACATCGATTATTATTATTATTCATAATAACAATAATAATGTTATTATTATTAACACTAAAGCAGAATTGAGTCTTTTTACAGATGACCAAAATTATTCTCTTATTACCTTTACATTTTTATCTAGATGTTATTATAGGATGCATTTTAGGATGTCTTGTCATTGTTCATTTTTAGCAATAATTCTGTAGATGAAATATGGACAACATGCAAGAGATTTGATAGAAGACTGTTAATTACCCATTAATACCCATTATAGATCAGTAATTAAATTCAGCGTCATTGTGTTGATATATAACCCCTAAATGCAGATGGCCTCTTCTCAATCCAAACACTGTAAAACAACAACAACAACAACAACAACAACAAAACACAGAAATCGGCAAATAAACCAGTGAGTTTCGAAAAGTCTTGGTTTCACAAACAAAAATAGCTCTGAACTCATATTTCAGCTATGTTTTACGATCGTCAAATTGTTGTCTTAAAAATAGAAATCGTATGATATCATAGCAAATTCAGTGGTATAATGAAATATTGAGATGTTGTGTTAAAAATCAAAATCATACCGTATTGTGGCAGATTCAGTGGTATCGTCAAATGTCGAAATCGTATCGTATCGTATGGAAGCCTGAGAGTTATACCAGGTTGCCAGATCTGCATAAAAAAAAAAGCAAATAAAGCCAAAAACGTACCAAGACCACACACAAAAAAAACCTCAGATCGTATTCATATAAACTTGTTTTAATATCTTATATAACATATAAAAAAATAAATGTAACACTATATATAAATAGTATACAGTGCTACATTTCCATATTTCCAGGATTTAACCACCCGTTTGTCATTTCTCCTCAGTATAGTGTGTCACGTGACTAGAAAATGGCTGCCGCATTCTACCATACTAGCTAGTATGGATGGAAAATAGTGCGCTAGTTAACAGGCGTCCTGCTTTTTTTTCCACATACTATTAAGTATAGAAGTATGCAGGGAAGCCAATGTTTGGGCCCAGAAAGTAGTTGTGTAAAAGGTGCACTGCTTGTTTAGCTGTTATTTCCACCGCATAGTTAACCTGAAAGAAAGAAAGAAAGAAACTACTTAGCTACGATAGGACATGTAGTTAATATTAATTAGCGACAATATTTTAGTTTTTATTTTTTTATTTTTTATAAAGGTCGACGAGGAGTGTATTCAAAAGTACTCCAGTTAGCAAGCTAATGTTTAGCTATGTTGGTGTAGCTTTCGAGATGTCTAGCAAGCCCGGTTCTTGCTAGTGTAGAAGTGCTGAGTGTGAAATAGCTCCTCAGACGGTGTGTGTATATATA
>JANDJT010000081.1:22457423-22471475 GCA_024331685.1 Stegophilus panzeri | reverse complement strand
GTATATGTATGTATGTATGTATGTGTGTATATATATATCCCACCCCTCGGCAGGTGCCATTGTAACGAGATACCCTTTTCTTGAATTGAAGTTAACTGAAAAAAATTTAGATCGTGATTTTAACGGTTTTTGCAACCTTGTTAGAGATTAGGTTGAAAAAATGCCGGAGTATTCCGTGATATGAAACTTTGGATGGTTTCAAGATGTCCGTTCTAATCTGTGCGGCTTTTGTAGTATTGAAAAATATCTTTTAAACTTTTACAACTTACCATTCACGTGAAGCACTTATCCTCCAGGTCAGCTGCAGTCAAGCTTCAGAAACGAGCTCCGTGCGGGCCAGGTCTGCGGCGAAGCCTCACCACGACCGAGACACTGTGACGGCACGCGTTCGGTGTAAGCTCTCCTTTCCTAGCAAAGATGGGAAGGACGGCTGGAGCGACGACAACGACGGCGACGTTCCGGCCGCACGAACGAGTGCTTTGACAGGTTCGGAGGAGGTCCGTCCGCTACCACCGATGCCCGATCTTTCTCAGAGGACCTCATCGCAACCTTCACCTCCGAGTCCGTCCCTTCCGTCTGTGCCTTCTGCAGCCTCTCAAGTTAGTCACTTTGCATGGAATTGATGTCCGTTTCGTTTATTAGCAAGCTTACCACAGCTAGATGGATTCTCAGCTACACCACATATGACTAAAATAGGGTTTTGGTACCGATTTGACCGAATAGATCTTTTCTTGACCTTAAATAATGATGTTCTCTTATTTAACAGGAATCCCACTCTTCACGTATGGCTAAACAGGAATTTAACGCACGCTCCCTCGAGGACGAGCCTTCACAGAGCGACTCTCCACTCAAGAGGTCGCCCGTCTACCTCCGTCATTGCGTAGTAAGACTGAGCCAGAACCTACTGAGCCCCAGCGGATCCCCAAGGAACATCCCGTGTACAAACAACGGCTCTCTCGGCTTACCCAGTCCTGACGGATCCCAAAACGGCCCGCCTCCTCCCAAAAGCCCTGTTTTTCCTAGGATTGACTCTAAAAGATGCACTAAATTAACACAGGATAAATTTAGCGATCGCACTCCCTGCACCAGCATTACAGACAGCGTATGCAAACCCGAAGATGCGTCTCGTGAATCTTCAAGCCATAAAAGCCAAGATTCCCCAAAACGCCTTCCAGGCAGCAGGAAAGCTCAGCCTTCGTCGCACGTTTCAGTGCCTGAAGGTGACGAACAGGTTTGTACAGGAGTTTATTTCTCCAGGATTCAGGACATAACCATAAGATACGGAAGGAACACGATGTATGTAATTAAATTGTGTCGACCGTCTTTGTTTAAAGGTGCAGCTTTTTATTTTTTAAGAGTCTTCCACTACCTCTGAGACAAATTACAATTAACGCACCCTGTCATTTTGAGGTTGTTATTATAGTTAGTAAAATGTTTGACTAATCCCTTGGATGGAATTTTCAATAACGCAAAAACAAGTAGGCAGAAAAGTAACCTTACCGTGGTGCGATGTCACAAAGTCCTCTTAAACCACAGTCTCAGGACGCATCATACGTTTTAACCGTTTATTGTCGCGTTTAACGTTGTGGAACGTTTAAGAGCGTCGAGTCTCACACTATAGCAGCTGTAAACAGTCATTCCTTGACCAGCACTTTTTTCCCCTCTACAAATTAATAAAACACTTAGACACCCAAAAACAAAACCCCAGCCTGTCATGTTACAGAGAACCCAAAACGCGTAAACCTCTCTGTCCTGACGAGGAAAACGTCCCGGTCACGCCGACTCCCTTCCGTACACATTTCGCATTTTACTTTTAACAGAACAACACTTTTTAAAATTTTATTATCAGTCTTAGTTTCTGTAGTAACTCATTTACAAGGACTATTAGAAGAAGTGTGTTAATATAAACCCGTGATTTGAAACTACAGCTGTCGGTACTCAGACTCACGCTGTTAAAGATCAATCAGTGACTTCTGACCAATCAGATTAGAGAATTCAACAGTGCTGTTGTGTACATTTAAATAATGAGCCTAATATTTTGATTATTTTGATAAAATAAATCTTAGGGGAGGTATTCATGAAATTATTATTATTATTATTACATTGAGTGGATTATGTTTATTCCATTTAAATTTTTTTCAATTTATCATCTTCACAGTTTTCTAACTTCTTAATATTTCACTTTAAGCCACAGGAAGTTGTTAAGGTGAAGGATGAATCCTCTCGGGGAACCGGCTTAAGCACTGTGTCAGGTAGAACGTTCTCTGTTCTCTTTCTGTGTGTGTGTGTGTGTGTGTGTGTGTGTGTGTGTGTGTGTGTGTGGTGTTTTCACCATGGCTGCAAAACTGAGCAGTGTCCTGCAGCACGAATGCACCACGCAGAGTGACTGGTTCCTGCCGACAGGGCCTGCCAAGTTATTGGGCTTCCTGTGCGATGGTTCCATACAAACAATGCAATATGGGGGGGAAAAAAGTTTTGAAAGATTTTAAAGCCAGATATCTGGTTATTAAATCTATTCTTTTTCTATTTGGTTGCAGACGGAGCACCAAACTCGGACGTGTCTTCGCCTGCTGATGCCAAATCTTTGGATGAGTTCACCAGTCACATGGTCCTTCATTTATCAGATGATGATGATGATGATGAGGAAGAAAACGAAAAGGTATTTGTTGTATCTGTGTGTAGGTTTTACAAGCGCTTTATAAATATTCCACAAAAAACAAACTGTGATAAGGTAAGATAATATATTTATGTGTAGCATGTTTAATTTGTCAGATTATTCCTCCAAGCCCAGTCTTCCCTCAGGACCGTGCTTCACGCGCAGGCCAGCCAAAGCTCTCGCCAACACAACCCTGTTGCTCCCCACCTACAGCCATCACCACGCAAGACTCATTTCAGACCAAATCCCCTTCCCAAGCCGAGTCTGAGCAGACAAAAGTTTCTAGAAAGTCTGCCGAATCTAGACTCACGCCGCCGGTGGAAGGGAAAGAGGACGGTCTTGTATCGTACTACTGGGGCGTGCCATTCTGCCCCAAAGGCCAAAGCCCGGATGATTACACGCGAGTCATCCTCGCCCAGCTGGAGGTGTACGAGAAGAGCCTGAAAGAGGCCCAGCGACAGCTCCTGCGCAAAGCTGACTGGGGTCTTCCAGTGAGTTAGACCTTTTTATATAATATACTTCAAGTGAGAAACCTTGTATTCCTTCTGAATTCTGATGTTTCCCTGCAATTCACACGGGAAATTCAAGTGACACGTGTACATAGCATAGTCCAAGCAAACAGGGAAGTTTATCCCTGACACAAAATTAAACGAAGCAGTTTGAAGAGGCGTTAAAATAAAATAATTGAAGGAAAAGACGATTTTCTATACAACGGGCCTCGTTATTAAAGCCGGATTTAGTCGTAAATCGTTCGTACGAGCGTTCACGCAAGAAATTTGGTGTTTCGTGAAATCCTACTCGTTCTCCTGAGTGCCTGTAAACTTGCGCATAATGTAAATCTAGACTTCAAATCTTAGCACTTGGACTGATTACTGCACTTTTATATACAGAATATACTACAGGTAAAATAGGTGATTTTTACAGATAACTAAGTTGGTCAGTACCTGCAGATGACCAGTTAATCGATACTGAATGAAAACATATCACTCAAAGTAAAATATTGCTGAAGTTTATTACAAAAATAAACAGCACTGACTGTACCATGAAAACGTACTGTTCTTTAAAAAATAATAATAATAATAATAATAATTAAATAAACTTTAATATACACCACTGGTCAAAAGTTTGTGGACACTCAATTGAAATGTTTCTCATGAGCTTTAAAAACCTTTTGATCTGAACGTGTGTGATTAAATGTTTGAAATCGTTGTTGTAGACAAAAATATAATCGTGCCGACGTATTCGTTTCTTTCATTAGAAAACTAACATTTTATTTACAAAAAATCTTTATTTAAATGGACGACTCGGAGGGAAATATTCCAAAAAGCAGGAGATAAGTGTGCAGTGTAGGTGGGAACTCCTTTAATACTGTTTAAAAAGCATCTCATGGAAATTCCTCAAGAAATCGGTCGAGAAAACGCCAAAAATACATTTCTGGAAATTCTAGGTAAGAAGCACGTCTACTTTTAAGATGATAAAATATTAAAATATTTTGATTTATTTTGGATTTTACGTAATTCCGTTTGTGTTATTCCAGAGTTTTGATGACTTTATTATTATTATTATTATTATTATTATTATTCTGAAATGTGGGGGAAAGTAATAATAAAGAGTGTGTCTAAACTTTTGACCTGTAGTGTATTTATATATTAACTATTAATAAATATTAAAGCAAATAAAATATATACGTCCAAACTAAACCAAAACGTAACACTCCAAATAACAAATAAAAATAGAGACGTCCAAAATGGAATTAAAAAACCACTTCAAATAACACAACAAAATTTGCCAGTGCTAGTTTTTATTTCGCCTGTAGAGGCTGCTCCCGTACTGTATAACAACAGCGGACCCTTCTCGGCCGCTCCCGCGACAGACGCAACCTGGAAAAACCTATTAATCTCTAAAACCGATCAGTCAGTCGACCTCTAGAATTTACCGTCAGGTTTAAATCGTGGGACCACGCACATAATGCTCAAAGGTTCGGTGCTGTTCTTTGTGCAGGTGTTCCCATGCCCGGTAGAGAGATCACATGGCAGGAGACTGAAGCGCCATCGAGCCCCTCTCCTTCTGGAGGAGGAAGAGGAGGAGGAAGACGAAGACAAGGGGCGAGACGAAGAAGAAAAAGCGAAAAAGAAAAAAGTGGAGCGGAAGGAGAGGGAAGAGTCTCAACCTTGTTCGGAAGACGGCGCGAAGGACAGTCAGCACGAAACATACGTCGTCTTGTCCTCTCCTGAGACTCAGGAGGAGCTTGGAGTGTGTAGTGTTCACTTTTATTATTCCAAGAAAAACAAAACAAATGATCTCACAAGGCAGCACGTTAACTTACACACACGCTTTATTTCTATTCAACAGCAGAGATCACCTTCTCCGTTTGGGAAAAAGGAGTCCACAAACTCAGCCAAACCTTCCAGGTAACGACAGCGTGGTATCTTTTGCTTAATTAACTAACACCAAATCAGCCTGGCTGTCGAACCACACTCGTTTGTTTCATAGTTGTAGGAAGCCCATTTCTCAGGACCTTTCTGAAGACACTCTGAGACAATCTGAGCCCGATGAGCGTGGAGAAGACGTTCAGAACGGAAATTTTGACGTGGAGAGCGCTGTGTGTCCAGGTATGAAAATATCTAGATCCTAGAGATGTGAATATCTGGGCATGGTGTGATTTGGGTTTGATTCATGGGATGGATATATTTCTATTCTAAAATGACTTTTCTCTATTCGGTCTCTATAGAGTTAGCGTAATTACATGGTTTTAAATCATATTTTTTAATCCATGGTGAAAAAAAAATACACGAAGCTTTCCGACGGAGTTGGTTATTTAAATTCTGTTAGAATTTTCAGCATATTTACCCTATTTTGAGTTAAAAAGGAAAACTTAATTAAGTATTTAAGATTCTCTGTTTTAGAGTTAGGCCAAATGTACCCTAGACAGTGAGCAGATATTGTGATTAGGAAGTTTAAGACATCCAAAAATTCAGGTTTGCCAGAACTGCTTTTCTGGCAGTAATATATACATGGACATCTCTACTTCAAGTAAACATACTGTATATTTCACCAAAACAACATGGAAATTTTTCTAGCTTAAATGTCAAAAGTTAAAACACACGCCTTGTTTTTGAGTTTCCAATGACCCTTGATGTTATGAAGGTGCAATATTACAGTCGTACCTGTGTATTTATATACGATTTGTGTTAACATGTTACCGCACGGTCGCTCAGTCGCTAAAGTGAAGCGTCGTAACAGTCGGCTGCGAGCGACACTTGTCAGTAATCTCACGAGCAGAACGTTTCATCGAGATAAACTTGTTGTTCTACAAGATGAACCACAGACCTCAGGGTTTATTTCCCATATTTAACAAACCGAGCAGCTACGAGTAAACATTTGTGAGCGTTTTACTAAAATATGTAGAATGCTGTCGTCGTTTCCAGCTGTGTGTGTGTAGGACACAGTCAGGTCCATAAGTATTTGGACAGCGATGCAATTTTCGAATTTTTGCCTCTGTACACCATTGCAATGGATATAGACTTTCAGCTTTAATTCAGAGTGGTTTAAGAAAAATATTGCATCAATTACGGCCAAATTGTACCTCCATTTTCACAGGCTCAAAAGTAATTGGACAATTGACTGATAAGCAGTTTCATATCCAGGTTTGGTCTGTTTCCCTGTCATGAACTCTCAGTATGTGGTCCAGAGAAGTGTTGATGCAAGTGAAGGAGGCCATTATTAGGCTTAAGAAAAAAAACCACCAAAAAACTGACCTATCGGCGAGATATCAGAAACTTTAGGAGTGGCCAGATCAATAATTTGGTACGTTCTTAAAAAGAAGGAATGCACCGGTGAGCTCAGCAGCACCAAAAGGCCTGGAAGACGACAGAAGACAACTAAAGCGGATGAGTCCTTGATTAATTCTTTCCTTGCCGAAGGAAAAATCCCTTCACAACATCTAGCCAATTCAAGAACACTCTGGACGAGGTAGGCGTGTCATTGTCATAGTCTACCATCAAGAGACGCCTTCGTGAACGTAAATACAGTATTGAGGTTTGCCTCAAGATGCACTCGAAACCACTCAAGAACAGAAAGGACATATTTTGTAGACTTTGCTAGAAAACATCTAAAAAAGCCTGCTCAGTTCTAGAACAAGATTCTTTGGATGGATGAAACCAAGATTAACTTGTACCAGAATGATGCAAAGAGACAAGCGTGGAGAAGGAAAGGAAGGGCTCGTGATCATCTGTCAAACATGGTAGAGGAAGTGTTATGGCGTGGGGTTGTATGGCTGCCAATGCAACTCTGGGTCACTGGTGTTTATTGATGATGTGACTGCTGATAGAAGTAGCAGGATGAATTCGGAAGCATACAGAGCTATACTTTCTGCTCAGGTTCAGTCAAATGCTGTCAAACTGATAGGGCGGCTCTTCACAGTACAGATGGATAACGAACCAAAGCATACCGCCAAAGCAACCCAAGGGCTTCTTAAGGCAAAGAAATGAAATGTTCTTAAATGTCTGATAACCTCAGCCCAATTGAACATGCTTTTCACTTACTGAAGACGAAACCCAAGGGAGAAAGACCCACAAACATGCAGGAACTGAATGCGGCTGCAGTAAAGGCCTGGCAAAGCATCTCAAGGGAGGAAACTCAGCATTTGGTGATGTCCATGGGTTCCAGATTTCAGGCAGTCATCGACTACAAAGGATTTGCCTCCAGGTCGTTATATTCATAATCCTGTTAGTTTGTCCAGTTACTTGTGAGCCTGTGAAAATGGAGGGACTCCATGGCTGTAATTCCTAAATGGTTAATTCAGTATTTTTGTTAAACTCCCTGAATTAAAGCTGAAAGTCTACACTTCAATCGCATCTCGATTGCTTCGTTTCAAATCCATTGTGGTGGTGTACGGAGGCAAAAGAGTGAAAACTGCGTCCCTGTCCAAATACTTATGGACCTTATTGTATATTTAGTTTGTTTTATAGAAGGTGATGGTCTTATAGATGGTGATAGTGGTCTCATAAAAATATGTATATAAATAAATAAAATATGAATGAAATTCTGTTGAATGTGATCCAATTAGTTAGAATTAACAGATATATATTTGCACAAGTATTCCATTGTGTGCCTTTAAAACAAAACTTTCACCATCAAACCGTTCTCCTGTCTCGCCCCTGTCTTGAACTACAGAAACCCAGATGACCGAAGACGAGACACCAGAGCTGATGGTGACCAGTCCTGCACAGGTACATCTCTCAATCCACTTCAACGTCAATGCAGACTAATAACAATGCTGTAATAACTATTGTAATGCAGCATTAATAGCTGTATTTACACACACGCAGGATATTAAACGAACCTTTTTCGAGAGCCACGAACTATTCTCGTCTTCAGCCGCAGTTGCAGGCAGAGTCCGATGTCATGGAGGTGGACGAAGTGACGGAGCCACCAGCTGAAGCTGAGGAGAAGATGGAGCAGGAGCGTCCAGGTGAAGAGCAGTCGTGGATGGAGTCCGTTCCCTCTCATGTAGAGTGTCCCATGTGCACTCGCCTCTTCTCTCTCGGTAAGATCGAGATGCATGCGGCCTACTGTAACGGCACTTCGGAGGACCAGGACCAGGACCAGCAGGACAACCTTTCACAAGGTTTTTTTTATTTATTTAAGTTTTAACAACAATGCAAGAGTAAATTTTTTTGTTTAAAACTCAGCGGTTCCTCCTGTTTTCAGGGAGTTCTCGACGGAAGAGCGTGAGAAGAACTGCGACGGAAGACGATGTGAGGCTTGAGAAGTAAGTAGAAGTATCATAGTGTCCCTTCACGTCACCTGCACGTTCTTAAACAGCCTTCATTTGGCTCAACTTGCATTTTATGAACGAAGAGCCTCAAATATTTGAACACTTCTGGCTATAAACCATCTTAGAGTTTTTTCTCAGGTTTTAAGCTTACGCATCAGGTCTCGTACTGCTTTCTGTGTAACACATGGTTACATGCCCAATTTTTTATTATTATTAGTATTATTATTTTTTATAATCAGGTCTAAACGAATACAATTCTCAACGATGTAGTCTATGACATGTAGAGTACCTACAGTACAATTATCACATTGTAGTAAGTAGGGTAAGGGTGGGTGATTATCATGATATACACTCACTGAGCACTTTATTAGGAACACCTGTACGCCTACTCGTTCATACAAGTATCTAATCAGCCAGTCGTGTGGCAGCAGAATCATGAAGATACGGGCCAACAGCTTCGGTTAATGTCCGCATCAACCATCAGAATGGGGGGATATAAAGGTCAACGGAGAATGGCCAGACTGGTTTGAGCTGACAGAACGGCTACATAACCACTCTGTACAGTTGTGGTGAGCAGAAAGCATCTCAGAATGCACAACACTTCAGAGAAACGTAGCCTAGTCTGATGAATCTGGGTTTCTGCTGAGGCACACAGATGGTAGGGTCAGAATTTGGCACCAACAGCATTAATCCTTGGACCCAACCTGCCTTGTGTCCAGGCTGGTGGAGGTAGTGTGATGGTCTGGGGAAGGTTTTCTTGGTACACTTTGGGCTCGTTAATTCCAAACAGTCATGGCTTGAATCATGGCCACAGACTATTTGAGTATTGCTGCTGATCATGTGCATCTCTTCATGGCCACAATTTACTCATCTTCTAACGGCTGCTTCCAGCATGATAATGCACCGTGTCCCAAAGCACAAGGCGTCTCAAACCGGTTTAATGAGCATGAAAATGAGTTCTGTGGCCTTCCCAGTCACCGGATCTGAACCCACTAGAACAGCTTTGGGATGTGGTAGCACGGGAGATTCGCAGCATGAAAGCGTGCCTGACAAATCTGCAGGAATTGTGTGATGCGATCACGTCAACATGGACCACAGTCTCAAAGAAAGGCTTCCAGCATCTAGTGGAATCCACACCACGAAGAAACGGGATCATTTTAGCGTTTTAATTTTAGCAAATAGCATTTTGTTTATAGAAAATAAATAATTACGCTGTGTTAGCATTAGACGGTGTAAACCTCAGGGTGACGTCTGATACGATTCATTAAGATTTAAAGTCAAAAGGAAACGATTCTATATTTGAGAACACTTCTAATGTTTCTCAGTTCACTACAAATCTCATTTCTCAATTCACTCCCCTATTACTTGATTAGATTTTCTCTTTTTAAATATATAATGCTGAAAATGAGAAGGAACATTTAAAAAAAAAAAAATCAATTTTTATCTCCATGTTATCTCGGACAATCATATTATGACATAATGTATTACAATGGTGATATTATATTGTCATATTGCCCAGCCCTAGTGTAGAGTAGGGAGTTATTTCATACACAGGGAGTGAGAGACGTCTCAATATGGGGAAAATTCTGCCAAGGAGGAGTGTCTGGAGAACAGCAAATTACTGCATATTTTTTGAGAGAAAATTACTTTTAAAAATAAATAAATAACTAACTAAACAAAACCCAAAGGTTCTTATAATAAGGATTGTCGCGTTTTTCTACGAACGTCTTTTGGAACCATTTTCTTGAGGAGTGCCAATAATTTTGAAGTTTACTACAAATGAGTTCCAATAAAAGTTCCAATAAATATGACACGTATTTTTAAAGACGGGTTGTGTTCATGTCTCGTCTGAATAATTAACCAGGTGTCGATGGGTTTTTCATCAGATCAGAGCAGCGAGAGAAATGCTTCTTGTGTAATAAGTTGTTCACGAGCAAGGAGTACGGCCATCATGTGGACCAGTGCCTTCAACAGAAAACCCTCGGATCAAAGCAGGTAAGCCTCCCAGAAAATTTTTATAACCCACGTTGAAATACTTATACCGGTTTACAAACTATTCAGAGCTTTAACTCCAAAAGTTGTGTCGATATTTACACAGGGAAAGTTACTCGTATTCAGAGTCGGGTTCCGCACCTGTCTGTGAGAGCTATTCAGATCATGCAGATCGCCCACGTGGAGCTCAAACCTCCGAGGTTCCCGGGTTTTTCTTGGGTGGAAGGTTTTAAACATGGTTTATGTTCAGCAGCAAAATAGAATAGCACTTGATCCAGCACATCCTGTTATTGTTGTTATTTTCCTTTTTTAAAAAAAAACAAAACAAAAAAAACAAATCTCGACAGTTCTTTCAGCGCATAAGTTAAAGTAGCCATGGGATAAATAAATTGAGGTCAAAAAAACTTAACGTTCACGGTATATATTCTGTTTTATTAAACTTTAAATTAATAAATTATTCCATTCTTCAAAAAATTGGTCCTTGACACAAGCGATGTCTCTGATTACGGTGTCCTGGTGCGGGGTGGGAAAAAAAACTTTTCATGGACTTTAAAGACACAATACTATTCATTCGTTAATGTTGCCATATTTATGTGGTTAATAATGCACTTAGTGTCTTTTGTTGTTGTTGTTGTTGTTGTTTTTGTTTTAGTGTATTTACAGCCCAAAACATAGATTTTAACGTGATACATAGCGGTTAAATCAAGCTGTAGACAGTGACGCTGGATTAATACAGCTCCTCACTCGAGCCGATATCGTGCAAGAAAAATGCGCTTGTATCTGATTTTTCTAAATTACGATTTTCCGCTGATTCGGGCCGAGACGCATCACGTGACGTCGTCACAACGCGAGTTCACCCAAAGCCCTTTTCGATTCACGTGCGTCGAACACGAGTACAGCTAAAAAAAGTCGCAATAACCAACAAACATCGCCGCGAAACAATTTCGTGCGATTCGATTCGATTCGGGGGGGGAAAAAACATTTGCAAGTTGCATCGCAGTTTTTTTTTTTTTCTAAAAAGTCGCAGCGAAATCGATCATTTTTGGCGGCAACGATCACAAAGAAAAAAAAAAAAAAACTTAACACATGCACAAAATGAGCATTCAGATCCAGTTTGCACCATCGTTAGGATTTGTTTTTATTTTTAAAGGGAAACGGCTTGCTGTCTGCCTTGAATCGGACAGAAACGGTGCAAGTGGGTACGTACGCTCCACCTAGTGTACATCTTATCCAAGGGTCAGGTAAAAATTCAACCAGGAAAACCTTTTGTCCAAAAACAAAATTCTGTAATAGTTTTGATGCTAAAACGACGTCTAAGCGCGATATTCAAACTCGTTTCAGATGACAGTGGAGCCGGACCATCTAATACCACAAGCAGAAACAATCGGTAAGTCCCAAACCGTTCACGCGTACAACTGCAACGTCTTGAGTCTTGAGCGAGCGCACGCGCGTGTGTGTGTGTGTGTTCCTCAGCGGCCTCGCGGACACGTCCGTCACGCCTGGCGACGGCGTGGATTCTCAAGCTCCGGGTTATTATGTCAGCTCGTCTCCCATCAAATCCTTCACTCCCATATCGGAAATCACGGACTGCTTCATAAACTTCCGGCAGCAGTACTCGGACAGGACCAGCCACAGACTCGGGAGGAAGAGGAAATTTAAGAGATAGCATGAGAATGTGCTCCAGAGCATCGATTTCTTGCTTTTTATTAATACCAAGGCTTAATTTGTGTGCCGTTTATTTTTTAAAAATATCATTTCTATGTTGTAATTAATATCATTAAATGATTTAGTAATGTTATTTAAGGTGCCTTGTTCTTTTCAATTCTGTAGACGTGCTGTCGTAATGTACGACGAGGCGAAACGACAGAGAACGCGCCGATGACTGAAATACTTTTATAACCGATCGTATAAAATCGTCACAAAACGACGTCGCCTGTTTAATCGTTTAAACCTTTTCGTTTGGATTTAAACTGCAGCTGAACGTTCGTTATTATTCAGACGTGTGCTACTATCTTCTCATCGAAATGTTCTGATCGGAAACTAACATTTCTGTCAGATTAGCTCTTAAATCTTTAGTCATCTTTAGTAATAGGAAATCAGTGCAGAAAGATTGCTGGGGAACCCAGAGGTGGAAGAAAAATCTCTTTACTTTACCACCGATTTTAAAGATTTCGCACCAGACGGATGAATTAACGAAGCGAACAAATCTAAAGTAACTGATACGACAGTAAGAATAAGACCTAATACCCATCACTGATCTGTTTCTATCTATCACGGCAGTTTGTATCGGGACAGATAGCTATTATATCGAGTTATTATCGTGCTAGTTAACATTTGGAAGATTTATTACTGAAGAGGTTTAGTCTTCCCTAATGTTAATGTTTTCCCAGGTGAAAAGGCACTAATTTAACATCAGTAACTCAAATCGGCGTGTGATTTGAAGTAGACGTCGTCTTTTCCTTCTCCGAGTCTTTCTTACACTTTTATGCTTTCACTTTAAGACGTTAATATTTTTCGACTAACTTAAATGAGTGGAATAAGTTGAATCTGTGCTTTATTTTTTAATTCTTTTTTTTTTTTTTTTTTTTTTAAAATACACCAGATATTTATTCTGATGAGTAATTGCACTTTTACTCGAGTTTAAAAAAAAAAAAAAGGCTAATTTTACCACTTTTAAGTAAACCTAGAACTAAAAAATCGTGATGTTGGTGAGCAAACATATCAAATCTGAATTTGGGGGGAACAAAAAAGGATGATTCTGAGAGAAATCCATGTATTATCTGGGCAGGTATTGAAATTTGAGAATATGTACTGAGGATTATCTGTAGATTCAAAGGCGCTGGTAGAACTTGGTCCAATATAATGCCAGTACATCGTCTTAAAGAAGTACAATCAAAGGTTAATAGTCTTTGCATGTCAAGGAAAGACACACCTTTAGAAGCCACACATGACTGTATAATTGTCTTTGGAAAATTGCTTCCTCCTACAAGTACTGTGTGAAAGTCAGGGTTAGGCTCCCTTATTTTTTAAAAAAAAAATTTTAAATTACAAACTTTTTAAAATTACAAACTAAACATTAGTTTTCCCGCACAAACTTCAGTGTTGCATAAAAATGTTTGCAAGTGCGACAGTCAACGTCTCCAGAGGAACTTTATAAAACTGCACAAATTGTACCGCTAATTTCTTTTTAAAGCGAAGGGTCGTCACGTCACACCAAATATAAACTTCGTTTCATTTATTACTGTTTACTGCTCTCTCTCTCTCTCTCTCTCTCTCTCTCTCTCTCTCTCTCTCTCTCTCTTTTTTTAGTATATATATTTGTTTAATTTATGTTTTGTTTAAAGCCTCAGTTATTTCCGAGAATCCATTGGGAGAATCGAAACCACAACGATCTCTAGAATTAACACAAAATGGTGCAAAAAAAACAGAAAACATCCAGCGAGCGGCGGTTCTGCGGACGGGAACGCGTTGTTGATGAGAGCGGTTCGGAGGAGAACATCCAGGCTGGTCCGAGGTGACGGGAAGGCTGCGGTAACTCAGACGATTCAAACTTTGCTTGTATTTTCTCATTTGTAAGTCACTTTGGATAAAAGCGTCTGCTAAATGAATAAATGTAAATGTAAAT
>JANDJT010000081.1:22439799-22457267 GCA_024331685.1 Stegophilus panzeri | reverse complement strand
GGCCGGGTTTGTAGTATATTTTTATATGCATTTGAAATCCAGAGAATCCACGTTATCTTTCTGAATACCAGGTTAAGCACTTCTGAACACCTTTCGAAGTATAAATAAAGAACAATAAGACACTTCCTTCTGAAATTATATTAAAAACAACAACAACTGAAAAATCTGTATTAGTTTGATTCTTTTGCATTTTCATTTTGGTTGTTGCTGCTTATCAAACCAAAAGCTTAGTTAAACTTTTTATTTGTTTATTTAATCATAACAGGAACAATAAATAAAAATAAAAACAAGACATCACGAAAACAATGCAAATAAAAAATAATCCAGAGCCAGAGGGGAAGAAATAAATAAATAAATAAAATTATATACAAGGTTAAACATTGAAATCAATCTTTGACTTTTCAAAGATTTTTTTGTTTTTTATGCCCATCAAAGATAAAACAGGAATTATAGTCTACCAGCAAAATTGACAGTAATGGGATCTTACCCAAAAATTTGCATTTGTGAATAAAACATTTGCCAAGTATCATGAACAGATGGACAATGTACTGAATTTGAGTTGTGAGAAAGAAAAATGATATTAAAAGTGATTATACATGTTCTGAGATTTGTTGTTGTTGTTGTTGTTGTTGTTGTTTTGAGGTAGAGATATGTACATAACTCATTCCAAAAAGCTTTAACACAAACACATTCACAAAAAAGATGTACAATTGTCTCTTCTACATCACAGAAAGTGCATTTATTTTTAAACTAAAAAGCTTAGTGAGAGTCTGTTCTGTGTAACAGCGACACCCAGCGTCCAAAACCAGGAACTTCAGTTTAACTACTTAAATGTTTGTTGCTGTTTTCTGGTGGTTTTAAAAATGGCGGCGGCCACAGAATGGTCCTGCAAACTTCAACTTCATCAGATCGAGTGGTTTCTAATGCAGCATTGGAGTTACGTCAGTGTCTCTCTCTCTCTCTCTCTCTCTCTCTCTCTCTCTTAGTCTCTCTCTCTCTCTCTCAGTGTCTCTCTCAGTGTCTCTCTCTCTCTCAGTGTCTCTCTCACACTCTCTCTGTGTCTCTGTCTCTCTCTTTGTGTCTCTGTCTCTCTCTCTCAGTGTCTCTCTCACTCTCTCTGTGTCTCTGTCTCTCTCTCTGTCGCTCTCTATCTATCTATCTATTTATCTACCTATCTATAAATTATACACGCTTTATTAAACATCCAGCACTAAAATGATTGTATTACAATTTATGTAAGTGTTATTACTTGTTATAGCTTTTCTATTATCAAATTAGGTTTCTAAAGTTGGAGACCCTGTTGTGTACACTGCAAAACATGATTATTATTATTATTATTATTATTATTATTATTATTATTATTATTAAAAATTATTTTAGAAAGTATCACAATTATTAGCCAGCAAAATGAGAATATTTAAAGCTTGAAATGTGTCAAATATCTAAAAAAAAACAAACAAACAAAAAAAAACAATCTGAGTAATATTACATTTGATTTAAAATAATCTCATAAAAATAAATATTTGATAGATTTCTGGGCTACATATATTCAAGATGCTTGCTGAGATATCTTTTTTTTGTTCAGTGTAATTAAAAAAATACTGAGGTCATTGTCAAAGCTGGTCAAAAGACAAAATGAAAGAAAAAGAAAAAAAAAAAACCCTGCTAGTTATAAACAAACAAAGAAACAAACAAAGTAAGTACATTTTTAATTGACTCTGCAGAGAGAGGCGTGTTTATAACAGACAATTTTTTTTTAATAGACGAGTAACTATGGATCAACTTCTTTGTTTTGTTTTTTTTTACTGGCTGTGAACTTTATTGGTTACAGTAAAGATAACTAGGATTATAACCAATATACTTCTACATATTTACACTTATTTGATTTGTTTTTGTGAAAAATGATATAATGCATATCAAATAAAGACACTGACTGATAATCAGAGCTGTTTTCCTAGCAGAAGTCTTAAACAGAAATGAGATTTTCCTCAACTACATTTAGCCCTCTGGTAGGCTAATAAAGTGAACGAAACCCATCACAGGATACTTTGCGATATTTCTTCCATGAAATGCTTCTATTCAGAAATTAAATATTAATATCAACTCAGTTGACTTGACAATGGACTTTATTGTAACTTGAAACCAGACACAAGTGTGCATATTTTCTTTTCTTCTCTTTATTCAGTCGACTTCTGTAAAGATGCATCATTGTCCAATTTTCCATAAACTAATGGTTTTTAAAAAATAAATTAAAGTTTTTCCATCTCTTGATCATGCCACAAGGCTTCTAGCTGTTTTCTTAAAGGATTAGGTATTTTAGATAAATGAAGCTGCATACATAAGCTATTTAAAACTTCTCTTTTCATCAATAATATTAATGCTTTGAAAGACAAGAGATTACATTTTTTTCATTCATTATTTTTGAAAGACTACTGCAATTTTTTTTGTATATAGGCTCTGTACTTATTGATGATGCTGATGTATTTATGATGTATTCACTTTCTTAACAGCCTAATTGTAATGGTTTTTGTGTTATTGTTTTTAATATACTTATACACGATACATATATTTAGGTAAATTTCATAGTAATAAATCTAAGGTAATGTTTTTAAATCTACCAAATAACAAGAAAACATCTCTCTTTCTCTCTTTGTTTTAGCAAAATGATAAATCCATTTGAAAGATGAAAATGCTTGTAAAAAAAAAATCTGTATTCTCTCTTTTACTTCTTATTACAAGCACTTTGTATTACACTGTCCTTGTGTACGCCTCTACATGGTTAAATTTGCCAAAAACACGGTATATCTGTCGTTCTTATAGCGTGGCAAGGTCACGTGATCCTCCTCTTCACTGCATTTTACGACACTTGCCGAATTCAAGTTTGTCTTCCTCAAAAAAAAAAAAAACATTATGCGCCTAATACCTCCACGTTCTTAATACAAATAAAGAAATAAAACGTTCAACTTTGTCCGACTTCCTGTAATAATTATCATCAATATTTGCAAGTTGTCGTGTAAACGTCTTCTTTTGACCGAATTCTGTCTTTTTTTTTTTTCTTTTAAAAATCCACTAAAGGAACATTAATCAAATGAGTTAATGATCATATTCTTTATTACAGCCTTATTTGACGTTGGAAAGTCGAGTTTGGCCACACCTAGATCCTGCGCTGTTTAGATAGTCAAAAAGAATGAAAACAAAAGGCACAAGCTTTATTTAAAAAAAAAAAAAAAAAAAAAAAAAAAAAAAGATATTTAGGTAATTATTTTTGCTCTGTGGTGTTTTTATTGCTACGTGCAAACCCCTGTGATACAGCCCTAAATAATAATGAGACACTAATATGAATGACGCTGTACTTTGTGTATATTTGTGTATTATTTTGCCTTGTTATTTAGTTGATGTAGTACCCGGCTGTGTAACCCGATAGGGGGCAGAGAGAGAGAGAGAGAGAGAGAGAGAGAGAGAGAGGAAAGGGGGGGTGAGGGAATGTTGGACTGCAATGGAGCAGAATGCCATACAGGTAATGGAAACTCCAACTTTATATTACATTAAATCAACATCTTGTATCATTTTATAGCCTAGAAGAATTAATCCACCCGAACAGGAATAATTTAGAGCTTTATTCTCTGTGCTCGGTTCATTTTTTTGGTCGTGTAATATCTCCTTGTTTTTGAATTCGCCTAAAACGCTGATTTGATACTCGTCCTATCAAAGCCTTGGACGGGTTTTTTTTCCTGTTGATTTTGAACCGGAAAGTTTTTTGGGGGGTATTTCTTAAAAAAAAAAAAAAAAAAAAAAAAAGTTACACCAAATATTTTCTCTTTGTATCCCTTCAATTTAATACACGTGTGTCACCCTTGTCGCTGTCGAGTCCACATATTCAATGGTATAATTTTTCTTTGCTATTTTCGTTAATGATTAATTTCTTTGTGTGGCGTGTCGACTACCTTAGCTCTTTTTTTTTTCTAACCCCCCCCCCCCCCTTCTCCCCTCTACCCCCACCCCCACTACTGCACTTTCTACATTTTTACCCCACAGAAATGTTTCATTGTTTCTTCTCTTTCTTTTATGTTCGCTTGAATTCGGGACATTTCCTCTTCTTTTTCTTTCTTTCTTTTCTTTTCTTTTTTTTTTTTTAAATTTTTTTTTAAAAATAAAATGCCACATTGTTGCAGTGAGTCGGTCGGTTTGTCGTTTGAAGCAAACAAAATTAAACAGGAACTCCACATCTTTTTAATGACGTGTTAATAAGGAGAGGTTTTAGGAACTATATTATCATACTATACACTTGAGTTAGGTGGAGAAACGTATTTTATTGATGCATTTATTCATTATAACTAGTTCCTTACATTATGTGGCACTCCATTTTATGGGCTATCAAAGGAATTCACAGGCGAATATGAGCTAATATAGCTAATATTACACAGACGCGACACAATATTGCGAATAAGGCTTTACAAATATAGCCTACAAAATGGCAGCTATTTAAAAGGATTCAAGAAGCAACCAAGTTAAAAAAAAAATGATTTTCTAGAACGAACTACACTTTAGGAAGTTGATAATTTAAAAAAAAATTTTTTTTTTTTTTTACTTAAATATAACTCTTAGTTTATAAAGGAAGTTAGTGCCCTTGAATAATTCACACACACACACACACACACACTCTCTGAGGTGTTTATCTTTTGGTGTTTTTTTTTGTTTGTTTTTTTTTCTCTCTTCCTTCCTCATATTAAACTTATTTGCTGTAACATTTTTTAATTTAATCCTAGGACGCAGACATGTTGCATAAGAACATAAGTAGAAAAGAAACACCAAGGTCAACTACTATGGGCTTCTTCTCAGTATCTCTGCAGATCACCACCATTTTATTTTTTTTTCTTCTACCAAACCGTCAGTGGTCTTGGGTGTAGTGCAAAAAATGACTATACAGAGAAAATGAGAGCCATTATAAAAATATACATTTTTATTTTTGGGGCTTTTAACCCAGCCTTAGTTTAGTCATGGCCTGACAGTGTTGGCCATGGTTTAGGAGCTGCACATGTGGCCTCTGAAGCTTTGCTCCCATAGGAGAAGCCCTGCAGGGGGGTAACGGAGGCCCCGGTGGGGGCAGGAAAGGTCTCCAGTTGCTTACTTCCTTTCTCCTCACGGCTTTGTAAGAAAAATTGGCTCAAGCTAATGATTGTGGAAAATGTTATTTTGCAATGCAAAATATGCGTCACATGAGCAGTTAATAGCCTAGGCATAGCTAGCCTGTTTAGCCTCCAAAAGTTCAAGTTTATTAGGAATTACTAAAAAAAAAAAAAAAAGAAATCAAGTTTAACGAACAAGTACATAAATATGGGATTCTCATTTGTTTGTTTTGGACATGTGGAATCTCCTTTTTTTTTTTTTTCTTTATTCTCTTGAACTGTATTATTAGTTGTTTGTTTGTTTGTTTTTTACCCTCATTTGGAAGGTAGTGTTGTGTGTTGAAAAGCAGTAAATAGAGAGAAGTACACATTAAATTGAAGCAGAAGAATGCAAGCTTTTGCCAGTGGTTAATGATGTTGAGCTGCTTTTTAAAAAAAAAAAAAGAAGTGCGACGGTTATTGCAGAAATGTGATCATGTGAGGTTGGTGTATGTGTCGAGTTTATAAAGTTGACCTTTAAATCCCAGGGTAAAGTTATTGTCTGTATTATTTGGCCATATGGAATGGAAACTTTGGGATTTTTATTACACCAGAGCGCAGTTGAATTCTCAAATCAGATGATGTTGATTTAATTTCCTAGAACGAACAAACAAGCAAAGTCAGCTTTGGGCTGGTGACTCCATCTCATGACTGCTTTATTGATTTTCTGTAACAACACACCCCGTCATGTTTTTATTCCTAACACCGTAGCCGTCGTTCCTCTGTATGAAGGAGGTACGAGTTGAATTCGATGTTATTGTTTTTCCATTTTCAGTGGTTAGGCCTCCCGTGCTGCATCCGAGGCTCCTTTGCCTTCTACAAGTCGGTGAGCTGCAAGCCCAAGGATGGTGGCCCCGTGAAGGTCTGGAGACTGGGAGAGTTCTACTATGTGCGCTGTGGCCCTCAGGAGCCCATGTGTATCGCTGAGATCACTCTGCTGTGGGAGGATCAGAGACAGCGTCACCCTCTGGCCAGCTCCAGACTCTATTACCTTCCAGAGGACACGCCCAAGGGCAGAACTAAGGAGCACGGGGAGGTAAATAAGCAGGGTTTAAAGTGTAGACACTGTAATACTTGACATTTTTTTGCTTAAAAAAAAAAAAATGATGTCAGGGTGAATAAACGGTGTAAACTTCTAAAATTAAGGGCGGGCCATTATTTACCCCGAGTCTAGCAGGAATATCAGTGCAAGTGTTACACGACGTATTAAAAGTTCAGTCGTCTTTCAACAGTTCATTAACCTTTCAATATTTTCGAGTCTGTCTGTAAACAGGTTACACCTGATGTTTTATAACCGTAGAAGAGTTATGCATGACCGGTGGAGATGATCAGCTAGTGATCTAGTCATCAGGGTTGTCATTTAGCTATTATATTTTACAGACTGTTCATTTGAAATGAAATGGGTTTAAAAAAAATAATAAGAAGAAGAAGTGTAAGTAATGTTAACTTGAATCTAACTGACATTTTAATCCAACCAGGAAGTTCTGTTAATATGACGCGCAGTGTTTCAAATCTACATCTGGAAGAATGGAATAAAAAAAAAAAAAAAAGTTATATAAAAAAAGCTCTTGCAGCTCGACTAAGTGAATATTGTGGTACATGTTTGCCCTGTTGTCCTTAATATTAAATCTGTAAAGTTTTAAATAAATTTAACATGTAGGTACTCAAAACTAAAGGTTGGTAAAGGCAACCCAGTGGTTAAAAAAAAAAAATGTTCTCAGGCCATTGAAAATATAAAGGCGACAAAATAATTTATTTAGTAATGTATCTGAGTTTATGCTCCTGGAAACAATCGACTTGTACAAAGCAGAAATATAGAATGCAGGGTTTCCGGGGCATTGAAAAGCATCGTCATTAAATGAAATTTTAGCGAAAGTTAAGGCCTTAAATGGCATTTAAAAAGCATTAAATGTTATTCATACACGCATTTAAAAAAAAAAAAAAAAAAAATTAGATTGTTTTGAAGAAAAAATAATATTACCAATTTATTATGAATATATAAAATATGTACATTGGTGTGATCAACACGTGGAATTGCCTCCGGCCGGTGCACAATTGCTGTAAAGCCAGATGTTTGGACAGAGGTGGGCTGGGACCTGGTGGAGTAAAACTTAGAGCAGACAAAGTACATTTCGTAAAGTCGCGAAGAACTGGGGAAATGCAAATTCCAGCAAAAGTGGCTGGAAGACGAAGAATTTAGGACATGGTTGCAGCCCGTTAGTGGTCAACATGGAGAAGGATTTTGCAGTGCTTGTAAAAAGTACAACGGGTGTCGACGCCATTAAATCTCATATGCCGTCCGTTAGCCAAAAATCGTCTGTTAAAGGTGGACAGCAATTAATTGTCTAGTTACTTTGCCATGACCGACAAAGTAACCTCTTCAGCAACTACTACTACCACCACCACCTCAACTACCGCTGTAGTGACCACCGCTTATAAAATCTAATACTCCTAAGGAGGAGATACAAGCACAAATGCAGTGAATTGAAAAAATGTTGATTCAGAGTTGGAACTGAAAGCGAGCGAACTAGGGCGCATGTGTTAATTCTCTTCTTTACACACACATTTTTATTTTATTTTTTGGGGGGTCATAATATACATTTTTGTTGTCAGCCAGTGTGATAGTATATTTGTTGTTATTGGGCTTGAAGTCAAAATGATGGTACCAGAGGAACCCTAATCAGTAGTGGAAAAGTCTTGGTGTTGATGTTTAGTAAAACAAAAAGTAATCTGTTCAGTACTACCCTTAGACTACACGATAGCCTCATTGTGCCATGTTACAGACTTCATTAAATACACTATTCTGTTGTTAGAGTCTAGTCTTTTTTTTTTTTTTTTGTGCAAAATGACGACTCTGAATGAATCTCGACTTGAAAACCCGTCCCCGTAATATTTTACTGGAAAATTCTAGCTGCCAGAGCCACAGCGTCTTGATGTGTGTGAGACTGAGTCATAGCTTTGGGAATCAGTAGTCAGATTTCTTGCCCACGTTTTACTTAAACTCTTAAAAAGCAAATCCTTCTAAATGCAGCAACTAGGATGAAATTCTTTTTATGAGACGGATTTGGAGACGTCTCTTTTCTTTCTTTCTTTCTTTTTTTTTTTTTTTTTGTTTTTTGGGGAAAAGCAGATCCTATGGCAAGTTTGCATCCGCCCAGCTCCAGTGGCTTGTAGTGAACCCGATACCTTCTGAGATACATAGCTTTTGCTGAATATGATCCATGAACAATCGTGCGCGTTTGTGTTTGCGTGCCAGGATGAAGTCATCGGTGTCTCTAAGAAGGTCGTGGTGCGAGTGGAGCATCTGGTGAAATGGACCTGTCCGGAGCCACCTCAGTGGAAACGGAACACCAAAAAGATCCATGTACTCAATGGTTCCCCCTGTATTACAGATCCACAGGAAGTGAAAACCAAAGGTAAGCTCTAGGGCTGTAACGGTGCGGCTTTCCGTCCGATACGTCTGCGTGTTTGTGGTACAAGATTTGGAGAATATTCTTTCTCGGTGTTGCTGCCTGACTGCTAATGGATGTTGTTTTGTTTTTCTCCAGATGATCTTTCGGGAGTTCAGCACAGGGTTAAAGTGCTCAGTTACCCGCAGTACTGCCGCTTTCGCTCCCTGCAGAAACGGATCCAGAGCCACGCTGGCTGGTCCAGTCCGCAAGACCCTCATCTTCTGGCTTTGGGCTGGATAAAAATGACCCTACACAACACCCAAATCCTGTACTGCAGAGACACTTTCAGCCATCCGAGTCTAGGCACCAACGCAAGTTTAATACCCGAGTTCGGTGAGTTTATAGCACAGGCTTGCGTGTTTAACGAGCGTTTTTACATTTCCAAGAAACCAAGCAACCCTGTGCAGAGAAATCAGCTCTGTTTATTTGATTTGTCGAGTTAGTTTTGTGTAACAGCAGCTCCAAGTCAGCAGTCCCAGCTCTAACGCGAATCACAGGATAGTATTAATGCATGCGTTTCTATAGTAACGCTTCAACCGTTCACAGGGTAATCTAAGGCTTAAACAGCTTAGTGTTTAACGTGAAGCAAAAAAATAAACGTCTAATCGTTAATACTGTGAAGTTTTCTGTCAGGAGAAGTTCATGTGACATTTCCGGAAGGAGTCTCCAGTGTCAGATTTGTGTCTTCAGGACAGAGGAGGTTGCGCTTTCTGGTTTCTCAGTAACGTGACAAGCTGCTGTGGTTTTTTTTGTTTTTGTTGTTGTTGTTGTTTGTTTGTTTTTTTTCCTATCGTATTAGCTTCAGTGTAGTTTGTCTGACATTTCATAACGTTAAATGTAACTATAAATGGTTAAAAATTAAGCTCATTGATAAATAAAACATTGCTGTGTTATGAGAGGAATGGAACACTTCGTACCGTGTGGTTCCAGGAAAATAATGGACTCTGGGGTAGTAACATTAACTCAGCTTTACGTTGGGCCACATCACACCATCCTGTCACTGATCATTGTCCTAGAACAGCATGCGCCAAGGGTGTTTTTATTCCTCAATTATTCAGACAGAAGTCTGTTTTTTATTTATAGCAAGAGACTTAAACAGTTTATTTAATGAATGTTCCAGTGTCTGTGCTCTCAGTGAGTGCCACATACACACCCACAGTGGGCTAAATGGAGGCATTTGGAACGAATATTAAGACAAAACTGTTGTATTTTTATTATTATTATTATTATTATTATTATTTTTTAAATGGCTGCCTTGTTCGCGTCTCCGTCTCAGGATGCCTCTCCGTAAGCCTGAAGGGACGACCGAGGAAAAGACGGGGCCGAGACTGCGACGGAACCGATCAGCAAAGCCTCAACCATTCCGAGTCCTGGGGAGAGAGAAGGAAGGCATGTGTTCAGATATATTTCTGTAGAAAGTGTATACTTAAGGCGCACACACCGCCACATTCTGACAAGAGGTAGCTAAAGAATTGAGCCTTAATCATGATGAAATGGGATTATAATTGGTGGTTAACGAATGACGGTGCAGGAGAATGTCATGAGCAATGTGGAGATGATCGAGGGGAACTGGCTTCCTCATCCTGAGGAGAAGATCTTTCTGGATCAGCTGTATGTCTTCATGGAGCGTAGAGGATCCCCCATCTCCAAGGTTCCCAACCTGGGCTTCAAGAAGAGTGAGTGTTTCCTTCCTGCTTCCTGGAATACATGGATGCCTTTTTTTGAATTCACATCATGCTAATATTTGTTATCTGAAAATTCCTCTTTTGATCTAAGCACTTCATTCTTCTTAATATTCTTATTCTTATTTCTACTTAACTCCATCTGCATTGATAATTATATCTGTAATCATTATTATTTGTTTGCAGTTGATCTCTTCCTAATGTACTCAATTGTCAACAAGCTGGGAGGATATGAAGCAGTAAGTTGTTTTTGTTTTTGTTTTTTTTTTAATTATTATTATTTATTTTTATTTTATATATCTAGTGTGTGTTGAGTCAAATTTTTGCACTGCTTTAGTTTAGGGGTGGGAATGTTTTTAAGCGTCCTACGATTCAGGGTGGCAAATTGTGATTATAAAATGATTGTTGATGCAGCTTGAGTCTATTGTTAGATGTATAGAATATTTAAAATAACAATTAAAAGTGTCGGGTTATTATTGAAATTTATTAGCTTTCATTGAAATATTATTATTATTATTATTATTATTATTATTATTATTAAAATTTTTCAAATTGGCGCTCGTCTTAAGCTCATTTTACACCAGACAAGACGCACTCGTTAATCAAAGTTGAAAATAAATACATTTATTATAAATAAAAGAGAAATTTGGGTCCTTAAAATTCTGTATTATAAATTCTTTATTGTAATATTTTGAGATACTGGACTTTTGATTTCCATGAGCTGTAAGCCGTAATCATCGAGATTTAAAAAAAAAAAAAAGGCTTGTGATATTTCACTTTATGTAATGAATCTAGAATATATGAAAGTTCCACTTTTTGAATTAAATTACGGGGGGAAAAAATTTGAACTTTTCCACGATATTCGAATTTTTTTTAGATGCACCTGTATACTGTAAAGAAAATGCCAGAAGTGACGTTTACGCTCGCGTTGTGCCTACAGGTGACGTCCCGGCGCTTGTGGAAAGTGGTTTATAACGAGCTAGGCGGAAGTCCAGGCAGTACCAGTGCTGCCACATGTACCAGAAGACATTATGAAAAGTGAGTGAGCCCCATTACAGCAACAAGTCCGTGGCACTGCGGTAACCATCCCCAGCTCACACGGTGACACTGGTTCGTTTGATTTTGTTCCTCGAATCACAGGTTGATGCTGCCGTACGAGCAGCACATAAAAGGAGGAAATCAACAGCCGAGCAAACCCAAAGCTCCGGTAACTTCGGCTGCGTCTATCAGAAAGCCTGTGCGTGGGAGAATTCCTAGCGCTCCAAGGAAGAACGGGGTCACTAGTCAGGTAAGGGCTTGTTTTGTTTAGTTTTTTTGTTCGAGCATGACGCAGGTTCTATTTTTGTAAATATGGTCATCGGGAACAACTCAAATCAGCCTGAAGGATCGGGTTTTTGAACATGATTTGCGTGATCCAGAGAACACGGAAGTCAGGGATAGATCCGAGTACGGATTTTATACGTTTGGAAATGACGGAATGAATCGCATAATTGTTTGTTTGAGGCGATCCCGATTTAATCGTTACACGCCACGTATGATAAACGTTTGCTGCGTTGCTTCATTGATTTATTTTGAACACACTGGGACACAGGAACAGCCCTGGTTCCGAGTACAAAGGAAGGGAGCGTAATTCAGTTCGAGTTTATTAATATCGCACTTTAAGCGAAGGACATCGTCGCAAGCAGCTTTACAGAAATGTAATGTTAATTCCACTGGATACATTAGCTGTGATTATTCTGTCACGGCACGGTTTTTGTTTCATTTTTGCTTCTCATACCTTTTACATAGTGTAATACACACACACACACACACACACACACACACAACTAGTTTATCCAGCCTGTGATGTGTCAGCACGGAGAAATGCATTGCTAAGATGACAACTAAAATGTCCAAATCTCACAGACAGTCCGGTATTCTGTAATAGTGTAAGATTTTTAAACGGGATTTGGGGAATAGTTTAAAATGCGTCCCTGCATAGTACAGCCAAAAACATCGTGAAGCAACTTAATGTTAGATACAAAGGTAGAATAGAAGCTTGCAGCCATACCAACAACCACGTGCACTCAAACGCAATTTACTTTGTAATATTAATGAGAATGACGTGGAGCTAAATTATTTAGCTGAATTGTTGTGTTCCGCTTTGTTAGGCAGTACCACCAGCAGATGGCGCCAGGGTGCGAAAAAGAGGGCGGCCTCCTGGGAAACGGACCGTTAAAGTTTTGGGTCGGGGCAGAGTTGGTAGACCACCATCGCACGCTAAAACTTCAAGTGAGAAGGTGGTGAGTAAAGTTGCCCAGCCGATCACGGTCATCCAGGAACTAAGGATTTCTTCAGCACCTACAGACACCGCCCACACACCCCAGCAGCATAAAGCTGAGGAAGATCTAAAGGTGAAGCAGGAGAACGAACCTTCAGCTCCTTTCTTATTGGCTGGACAATCTAAGCTGCAGATTGGACGCTCGGTGGAAGGGTTCAGCCCGACTAAGGGGATGTGTCCCCTGGACTTCTTCAGAGCTCGTTTGGGCCTCAGTGGCGCGAGCGGTCCGGCGAGAACTCGGGAGGCCTCGATCACAAGCCAGACCAAAGCCAGGAGTCCAGAAACGCCGGAGAATTTGCAGCACCAGTGTTCTGGGTGCAACTCGGCGCATCCTTCTTGGACTGGAGGCCCAAGAGAGGGCCTGACTGCCAGACCTCAGCTGCCTCCGCTGAAGATCCTCCCGCTGGATATCGATTGCAGTCTTCAGCTGCACCAGTTGATGCACACCCGCCTCGGCTCGGCACACATGAACACGTTCACCAAGCGTCTCTCCGAAGCGTTGGCTCAGGATCTTAGCAAGACCAACGGCCACGCCGTGCCCGTTTCTCAGGAGCAGGCTGTGCCTCTCAACCTGAGCAAGAAGTCCACAACCAAGAGGTCTTCAGATGACACGGATTCCCAGTGGCAAAGAGAATCCGAGGCCAAGCGGCTGAAGATGGAACCCGTAGACCTTCGCCTGACTCTAAAGCAGAACGGAGGTTCCTCAGGACAGACGTCGGTCCAGGACGAGCCAGCTGACCTGACTTGTCCACGCAGGGCCAGGGCTCTTCAGGACAGGACTAGCTTAGTCTCGATTGGATCTCAGGATTCCCATTTATCTCCAAAAGCTGACCTTAATCCTTCCACAGACTCCGTTTTCCCTTTGAGCGTCGTCTCGTCATCGGGCGCTGCTCTGAAATGGCAGGAAGACGACTTGAACCCCGTGGACCTGAAGTTAGGTGAGACCCCAGAGAGAATTCTTGTTAATCAGAACACGGACTCCTGCCCTAAAAGCGAGCAACGTGTTCCTTACACAGATTCCAACACAAGGGATTATACAGTTCCTTCTCTTTTTTCCAAGCCATCACAAAGCTGTTGACTTGCAGGCATGAACGTGTGTCTGCCTAAAACAAAAAAAAAAAAAAAAAAAAAAAAAAGTCTATTCCTCACTCCTCTCTGTATGTACCCTCTCTGCACACTTTAATAGTAATACTGTTCCTTTTCTCGTTTTATGCAGTCAGCCAATCATGTTGCAGCACGGCTTCAGTAAATGTTCAAATCAAGCATCACCGTAGAGATATCCAGTTTGGACGAGTCCGCGCACAAGCCGGCCTCGGATTCCCGTTCTCGGGTGACGGGAGCGGAACCCGATACGGTTTTCTGCTGTCGTAGCTCATCCGCCTCAGGATACCGCGTGTTGAGATGCTTTTCTGCTCACCACGCTTGTACAGAGTGGTTATTCGAGTTTCCGCAGCTCGAACCGTACCTGAAGCGTTTGGTCTGTATCTGCATGATCGTATGCATTGTGCTGCTGCTACCTGATTGGCTGATTTTTGTATAATCTGCCTTAACGAGCAGGGTTCCTATTATTAAATTGACCAGTTGGACAATCCCGCTTCTTTGCCGAGTGTCAAACACTACTACTGTACTCCTCCTTTATATCTGTGGTTTTTAACAAAAGACCAGTCGTCTTACGCGGTCGGAGAACTTTTGATCTATTTTAGCGTATTTTATTATTTTATTGCAGAACTTATGCATCGGCCTCGAGCGGCCCAGCCAACGAAGGTGGTTTCACGTGACTTGGGGAACGTTTTTCGGTTTTGTTCTCCACACGTACGCTGCTTGTTTTGACGATACAGGAATTCCGAGTCGTATATTTTTAAGATAACTTGCAAATGTCACGTCGTAAGTCGCAAACACGTGTCGTTAACTTAAAAAGGCAATTCCGCAGGAATTGGACGGCTACTGTAGTTTGTTTATATCTGGTCATTTTACGGTCATAAATATGCTATTAAGCTTTATCGTTATTGCTTTATAAATTGTAAACCATATTTTTCTTTCCATTTTTAAAAAAAAAAATTTATTTCTTGAGGTGCTGTTTGGTTTTACGGTTCAGTCTTTTTTTTTTTTTTGTAATTTTTTTTTATTTTTTAAATTTTTTATTTTATTTTAATTTTAAATACATTCTCATTTTCCTCTGTTAACCGAAAGCTAACGTTGCTGTAAGCATTTGCGGAGTGTTATGTTTGGTGGTTGTTAATATTAAACTTGTGCAGTTAGTAAAAATTTTTTTAATTTATTTTATAATTTTTTTTTGTAAAGTTTTTAAGGGTCCAGCGAGAGCTTAAAATTTTTAAGGGCGCACATATAAATATATATAAAAGTATATACACACTTACTGAATGCAAAATTCCTGAACATGTTTACAGCGCAGACGATACAGAGACGTTGGGAGTTTCTTAAACAGGTGTGTTTCTGACCATGCAATAATTTAGTATCAATTGGATTTTAGAAATATTATTATTATTATTATTATTATTATTATTATTATTATTATAAAAGAAGAATATGGCTTGGGATATACTTTGCAGATTGGAAAATGCCTGGATCAGTTTATTTTAATAAAATGAAAAGAGAAAAAAATACTTTTGACTAAATTATTATTCCAAAATCCATGTAGTTGAATTGCTGGTTTCAGCTCTGTGCCTTATTTCTCTCTCTTTCTCTCTCTCTCTCTTATTTATTTATTTTTCTCCCCTAACATTTCTTTCTGCCTTTTGTCATTACCGGTTTACAGCGTGTAAGTGAGCAGAATAAATGACACTTTGATGCTTTAATTCAGCAGCACTGTTTAATACGTGTGGCATTAATCCGTTGGTATATTTAATTTTTTTTTATTTTATATCAGTGAAACGGATTTTAATTTCAATTCCGTAGCTGATTGAAAGCTAACTTTGGTCTTCACTGACTACTGTTGACGCAGTGCTTGCTGGATATAGCTTCTTTCAGACCCATGCTGATGAATGTGGATCAGCCAGTCCTGTCTTATTTGTTGTCACCGCAAACATAAAAATCTAACTTCCTGCTACACGATATTGTGGACTGTTGATAGGAACACCTCTAATATATATATATGTGTGTGTGTGTGTAATATAAATATACACACTCTCTATCTTTTACAAGACGTATTTAAAGGAACCGATGACCATTACAACACTGAATATTTATAATAAAAATGTTACTCAGCCTATTTTGTGTCCTGTATTACCTGTACTGCGCCTGTATGGCCACTAGGTGGAGATGTTTTCTCATGAGCGTTTCTCTTCGGTGTTCTCAAAGGCCTTCCTGGACTACATGATGACTACTACGCATTCCACCATTTTGGAATGAATGTATTTCACTTTTCCATGTACAAGAGGAAATATTTTTTGTAAAATGGCTGTCATTGTCAGTTTAATACACAAGTGTTGGTGATGTACGGACTGGTGTTTGTATCGAGCAGATCAAAATCTGCTAGAGATGAAGACGTATTTCTGTTTCGGATGATGTCTGCACACTGCTGGTGCCTTCATGCAATGTTTTAACAACTTTTCAATAAGTGAGCTGTCACTCAGGTCTGTGTGTGGGGGTGTGTGTGTGCTGTTTAACTTGGACAAGTTTACACACACCATCCCCCCCCCCCCCCCGGCACCCGTGCAAATACAACCGGAACAAAGCTGGGGCTGAAATGAGCACATACCTTTACTCTCTGAACGAACACTCTCTCTCTCTCTCTCTCTCTCTCTCTCTCTCTCTCTCTCTCTCTCTCTCACACACTCACACTCTCTCTCACACACACTCTCTCTCTCTCACTCACACTCTCTCTCTCTCACTCACACTCTCTCTCTCACTCTCTCACACTCTCTCTCTCTCACACTCTCTCTCTCTCACTCACTCTCTCACTCTCTCACACTCTCTCACTCACTCTCTCTCTCTCTCTCTCACACTCTCTCTCTCTCTCACACACTCACACTCTCTCTCACACACACTCTCTCTCTCACTCTCTCACACACTCTCTCTCTCACACACACACTCTCACTCACACTCTCTCTCACTCACACTCTCTCTCACTCTCACTCTCTCTCTCTCTCTTTCTCTCTCTCTCTCTCTCTCTCACAAACAGGTTAAGCAGCAAGCTCCAAACACACTTAAATATCTTAAATAATGGAGAAGTTATCGAATATTTCTCAGTGAGATATAACAAATACAAGACCAATATAAGATTATTTCATATTTTTATAAACACATTTACTCATTTCAAGCTTAAAGTGTTTTAATCTACTAGCAGATCAATTAGCCCCTTTCTAGAAATAAAAATGTCTAAAAATTCTGTCTACTGACTGAAATATCTGGCAATAAAATAACATTTCAAGCTTGAAAGGAGTAAAATAATATCTAGATATAGGATTAATAATCTTCTATTTGGTTTGTTGTAATCCTATAATAGTAAACACTAAATCAATTTGACTATATTAAAGATATTTTCACTTGCTAAGATGTTTATTATTATTATTATTTTGCAAATAGTGCTACACATGCACTAATCATTTAATGGGAATGCTTATCTTGTGTCTTTTTAATTGTTAGTTATTTGTTATTCTTCATCAGAGAATAATAAATCTCTGGTATCAATAAATAGGCATAATATTACTGTACACATTGAAATATTTTAATACACTGCAAAATGCAAGGGCGTAACCATGGTATGGACATTGGGGGGGTTCCAACGGACTCGGCGGGAGGATATGCTGCAGGTGAATGTAACGTTAATGGTCAAAAACTGGAACTGACGTTAGCCTAGTCTACTTCGTGGGTGTGCAAATATCAAAAG
>JANDJT010000081.1:22419784-22432877 GCA_024331685.1 Stegophilus panzeri | reverse complement strand
ACCCTCTCTGCTCCAGGGGTGCTGTATCATGGCTGACCCTGCGCTCTGACCCCAACCTCCTAACATGCTGGGGTATGAGAATAAAAGAATTTCACTGTTCTGTAATGTATACTTTTTAAAAATAAAAACGCTGGATGGAAACAACAGCTGCGAATAAAATCTCCAAAAATGTGCATAAAAAACGCAATCGAGGCAGATAATTTGTGCGTTCGATGAGAAGACTATAGAGGATATAACCTATGATGGATACGCGTTTACCGAATAAATTCCTCGATGTGCGTTAAAAAAAAAAGTCATGTGACTTTGCTTCAACAAATCACGTGATTGGATAATTGGCTCAGAAAAGTATTGACACCCTGGACCAGTTTCCCCCGAAGCGAGGATTTCGTTCTCTTGAACACACAGGATTGAAACTGTGCTTTACTCCCAAATGTTTTATACGATATTAGAATTTTTCACGTAAGTTAAATTCACAGCTTGGATGGAAACATAGCTATAGATACACTGTGTGCACTTACACTTTGTCTTTGTTTGCCGTAGCCCGTGTTTGCAAACTCTGATTAGATATATTTACGATATAATTATTTAAAAATGGTTTTAAACTAGCCTAAATAAACGGCGCCATCGGACTTGCTTTTTCCGCTCGTTTTTGTTCCAAAGCTAACCCTACCTAGTGTTAAAACCCCAAACCTGGCAACCCTGAATAGGTCAGATTTGTAGTGCAAGGGTTTAAGGAATGGAAACTTCCACACCATGTTGACACAACTCACATCATATATCATATCATATATCATATCACATCACATCACATCTGCTAACAGCTTCACATTGTACAGTACAGCAGGAGTGTGACTTCAGATATTAAAGAAGCTGTATGTAATTTTCAGCTACCTCTAAGATGAACTGCAGTTCTAATTAAAATCAATCTTTGACCAGACTTTTTTCCCTTTCTCTGAAGCTGACCTTTCCCCTGCCCTGTCTGTTGAAATGATGTACGCCTTGTGGATTTCCTGTTACGGAAAAAGTGTCAGAGCTGAACTGGGGGTGGAGCTCATTTCTGGGCCGGAAATTATTATTATTTATTTTTTAAATAAAACAAAAAAAAAAAAAGGAGCCTGAAATGAAACCACAACTTTACAGCAGTATTGTAAGGCACTGATTTCTGATGTCTCTGCAATTTAGCTTGTTACAGATCAACATATACATAATGTTATAGATTCCACTTTACTTAATATATAATAATTGTAAATTTTTCCTTTTCAGTTTTGTAATTTTACTATTTTACTATATATAATTGCAATTTTGTATTATATGCAAAATTGTCAACTTTTTTTTTTATCCATATATTCTAGTTTTATTCTCTATATATTACATTCTTAATTTTTTTTATGATGTTTTTATCTTTATTATATTTTATCGTATTTTGTATTCTCTTTTACATATCGGTGCGGTCGTAAAAAAGCGTTTCACTGCGTGTCATACTATGCGTGGTTATGTATGTGACAAATAAAATGCGATTTGATTGATCTGATTTGATATTTGAATTATTTGCGGCAACGGAATTGTTCTGTACGCTCTTTCGCAGCGATGTTTGTCGGTAAACGAGGCCTTTTAGCTGTACTCGTGTCCGACGCACGTGAATCGAAGAAGGCTTTGACCGAACGCCCGTCGTGATGACGTCATGTGACGTTTGAAAAATCGCAAGCTCCTCCCGATATTGCGGCGTTTCCTTGATTTTGTGTTCATTCCTGCGGTCCTGAAATCATGGAGGGGCTGTTTTTTGCTATTTTATTTGCACACAAGAAATAGCTTTTTTTTTTTTTTTTTTAAAAGCTCTTATCCAGTATAGCACAATGCTTTCAAATCTGTTATCACAGTATACCTGTAACGCCCGTTACTTAGTCGAGGCAGGACGCAAGTGTATAAGATCACCGTAAGGTTTATTCGGGTAAATCCAATAATCATCATCAACAAGAAACCATGAAACACAGAAAACCAAGCCTCAGACTAATTATAAACTGACACAGAACACCTAGACACAATCGGGTGGCACGCAAATGACTAAAAAGGGGTGGAGACAAGACCAGAAAGTGAGAAAGGGGTGTTTAGTGACAATACTTTTATACTGATATATTGTCTGAGCTACAAATCCTCAAAGATTTATATCGACATGTGCTTGTTTATTTGATTCGACTGATATTACAGAGTGCCCCATGCCTGCCCCAGTGAATCCCACTTGAAACGAGGTAAACAAATACAAGGCTATCGAACTTGGGGAACTTGGGTGACCCCGATAAACAATTTACGTGTAAATTACTCTCAATCCCCCCAAAAATCTAACTAATTACTCAGATACCTACAGATTTATCAGCACCATCAGCTCTCACATCGACTGTAAGTGAGCTTTGACCGGTGTTTTTATATTCCTAGATAATTAACTAGGGGGAAAAAAACAGTGCGGCTGTCCTTGACAGGTATTCCTTCCATTTTCCTCATTCTTCTACCTGGCAAGTTTCCCGTTCAGCGGTACACTACACCCCAAACACAGACACACTCACGCTCATCAATAATCCGTCACAACCACGAAACTTGAATACAAAGCGACCTCTGTGCTGCGTGATGGAATCAAACACCCTGCCACTTCACACAACTAGCTGAATAATACCCAGCACCTGAAGGCAAGAAGGTGGAAAGGTAAGCAGACTTCATGATCGATTCTAAAAGGAGATCTTAAGGACTTCTCCAAGATGTTGAGTCCTGAATGGCGTGCCTTAGGAAAGGGGAGGTATCTGAGTTTTTAAGAAAGGTGATACAGAACCTTATATCAGTTATTGAATATCAAACAAGGAATGCTCCAGAAGATCTCTCTGTGCTGCAGAGAAACTGAAGGCCAAGGACTAGACGAAACGTCGTCTCCTTTTCAAGAGTAATTAATGGTCCCGTTTCCCAAGTCTGCGATATCCGCTGCCCAGTTTATATCCTGTTAGAAATTACAGTGGGTAGAAAATGCCTTGATTACAGGAGAAGGTTTAATTGGACTTCCAGAATTATTTATTTATTTAGAATAGAGTGCATCAGGGTATGGAGCTTGGATGTGGACAAAAATATTTGAATATAAATTTGGTGTGTGTATATATATATATATATATATATATATATATATATATATATATTGGCGTAAGTTACATGAATTCTGGATTTATTTTTTATTTAGGGTTCTGATATTAAAGATCCATATCAAGGAAGCATAAAACAGGGATTGTACAAATACAAACCGAATCTATATCTACCCTTACCACCACCACCATCATAATCACCATGGCTACCAGTATTATTTATAAATGTTTGGGGGTTTTTTTGGCCTAGAATCCCTAAAATGCTGCATGTTAAACTCTGCACTGGTTGAGATGAATAATAAAATGGTTTTTGAGAACTTCATGGCACTGATCGGTAATACCACATGAACCAGCACACATTTTTTCCACCACTGAATGATACACTAATCACTATTAAACCAGATGTCTATATAAGGCCCAAACATGCCTATTGCTGGACTTTCCGAACGAAGCAAAGTGGCCAGAGAGGTTATGCAATATTCACAAGTTCTGGTCTGGATAAAAATAGGAGTAAGATGGACATGGAGACACTGTGAGAAGCATCCTTGTGTAAACCATATAGGACTTTCACACTGGCTCCAGAACAATGGCTACCCTCTTGGAAATAAAGCCTCGTTTCTTTCTTCAGAGCCAAGCTGGAAAGCCGACGGGCTCGAACCTTTGACCTTCTTGCCTTGGTCTTCTGGACGACACACAAATAGAGCTGGAGAAAAAAAAAAATTCCGTCTGCACAGTGAGCCCCAGAGACGTCTCTCCTGTTTGCTCTCGTCTGCCAAGAAACGTCCGAGGAACCGGCGAGAACTCTGTGAATCCACTCATGGTGTGCCACTCTGTTAAGTGTAACCATTTTCTGTTTGAGAGCGAGATTATGATAGCACCTTGGGGAGTTTTAACCTCAAAGTCCAGTCCAGTGGTCTAAATCCTGCATTCCTCCTGGATGAGGTTCTAACCATGTTCACGTTTCCTGTGATTGAGTCCCGGTTTATTGTAGTGGGGGGGGGGGTTTATAAACGTCTTGCTGCTTTTCCTTTGGAATGTGTACTCCTACATATTCATACAGGACTGAAATTTAGGCCAACTGCTTCAGGAAAGGCAAAAAAGAGACGGCAGCTGTTAGTAATGTACACCCGTGATGTATTTTGAGAAGATGAAGCGACGCAGTTGACAGGAAGACATGCTTCTTCACACATAATGGAGTACTGTGTGGGTGTGTGCTCTTTTGGCCTCTCTTCTCATGGACTCAAGGCTGACTGTGAAAGATCTGTATCTTCATAGAAACAGAAGAAATGAAGAACTAAAATGATTGAGGGGGATCATTGCCTCGCTCTTGAACTCTGGCACTACTGGGGAGAAAATATGTCCACCTTCCAGGTGTGAGAAGATCCAGACAACATTGGGTTTGTGAATAAATCCTGAGTATCATCTCGTTCCAGATTTCAGTGCTGCCACTGTTCCTAGTGAAAAACAAACTTGTGCTAATGTGCAATGACGTCCGGTCGTGATACGAGATGGGGAAGCTAAGATCTAGCAATAGCTATTAAGGTTGTGCTATGCATTATATCACGGTGTCTCATTTCAAAGTTCAGAACGATCTCCTGGATTTATACTATGTTTCCTCAGACAACAAACAAATATTTAACCCTTTTTCCACCAAAAAAACCCTTTAAATTACAGTTCTGTCCTTTGTCCTTTTGTGTTATTTATACCTGGATTGGACAATGTGCGCTCAGTCTGTTTACTTTTAGTTTCTTCTAAAAAAATGTAAAATAATAATAATAATAATAACATAAATAACCCACCTCTTTCACGTTTATACCCATGACTGTATTTAACGTGTGCCTTTTCGATCGCTGCTGATGACGTGCTAAGGAAAAATATCAGCTCAAATAGAGATCCAATCTAGTGGGCGTTTCATTTGGTGTAAAAATAAATAAATAAATAAACAAATAATAATAATAACATGATGACATGATGGTCACTGATTGGTTGCATAAATCTACAGTCTGGGTTTGAAAGAAATCAGCCCCAGCGTTGCGTCTTGCTTCTTCTTCATACAGTTCTTCTTACAACCATTGGTGGCGCTGTTGCATTCGTTTCCACAAACATCCAAAATCCAAAATCAGGTGGCATTTGTTAACAGCAATCAGATGTGGATGTTTAAAATGAAACCTTATATCGATGACCTTTTATATTTGAAAGACGGACGATGAGCGCTGCTAGCACATTTATACCAGTCGCCCCATGCATTGCGTATCTCATTCTGAGTCGAATGGACTTTTTTATAGCATCTAGCATCTGTTATCTTTAAACATACGTTTGTTTATGTATTATATATTAATTATTTATATATATAAAATTGCACTTTGCCTGAGTCTTGTGGAAGGAAGAAAGGATGAGATCTCTTCAGTGAGTTTTTGAGGTTCATTAAGACAAGACATCCTCTTCTCTGCCTAACTCAGGCTCTGACGTGATGAAACATAAGGAGAAAAGTTTTTCTAAATGGAAATTTGGTTGTTTTAGTGAGTAAAAACATTTTGAAACTGGTTTTCTGGATGCATTACAAATTCTTATAGACCTTATTTAAGGAATTGAGGCAAACTGAGTTTTTGTCCCCCCCACAATTGCTATCCTTAGCATGCTTCCAATTCCTGTATGGATCAGAACATCTGGCAGCGCCCACCTCCAATGCTAATCCACTCTGATGTTGATGAGTCTTCTTGCTAACATCTGGTTGCAGCGATAAGCCATCACGTGGCCACGCTAGCATGTTGTGATGATAATGACTCTACTTATAGACACATGTGGGCATCAGGAAAACACATTTGTTTCGGAAGGTAGTTTAACAACAGGTCGTTTGATCGTTTTGGAAGTAACTATCGGCTACTGATAAACACGAATGTATTCTTTCTGTCGTACCAAAATGTACCAAAGGTACATTATCGCTCCTGTCGGCAGAAATGGCGCAAGCCGTTTACGGTCCTATTTAAGAACATTCTTCTTTCCAAAGGACTAGATAATTTCTTTCTGGAAAAAAAAGAGAGAAAGAAATCTTGGCTTGTGTTTGAAAAGCTAAGGAGTCAGCCAGAGTGCTGCTGGACTTCTGTAACCATTCACGCTGGGTTTCGGGGCTCTCGCTACAATCCGTCCTGCTGAAATTTCCCTTCAGGAAACACTCCTGCTAAAATAAGTTTACCATCCGTCCCACCCCCCAGGTGCCAAATCTCAACATCTTCCTTCTCTGCTTTTCCGCTTAGACGGAGAGACATTGTGCACTTTGGGATTAGACGGACATATAACTCTGTGTTCACAGACTACAGCGTGTCGCTTGTGGTTTGTCTCTAATGGGTGTGGAGCGAGTACTGTTGTTTTTTTTGCTCGCTAGTGTGAACGCAGGGAAATACATTTCAGCAATTTGGTGCATTGTGCATGAATTCATTCATATTTTGACGTAACATGACCACCTCACAGCTGTAACTTTTGATCCTGATCTCAGGTGGGATTCCACTAGGCTCTCCAGTTTCTCAAGGTTCTTCAACCTTCCAAAAACACCCCTGAAGCTGGATTGGCTACTCTAAATTACCCCTAGGTGTAAATGTATGTATGTGTGTGTGTGTGGAATACATCTGGCTCCTTTACTACAGGTTTACCACAGGAGCTAAAAAAGAGGCCTGGTTCACATTATGCTTTGAGCCACCATGAGCCACCATGCATGAGCGATCAGTACAAACACAGATTATATAGGCTATAAATAGGCACTACCCATAATGCTATGCTTCACAGTGAGCCTACTCAAAGTCATAAATTCAATTATGCCGTTGATGCATCTCGAGAACTAGACTTTCCAAGTAATTCATCATGTTCAAACATTCCAAGTACTCGAACATTTGATCGATGTGGGCAACAGATCTAATGTCTTAACGTTGTCGTTTTTTTTTTGTTTTTTTTCATGTAAGGACGCCCCCGTTATGTGCTTTAATTTTAACTGCCAGCAGCAGTTTGGGACTCTGCCCAGACTTATTGTAGAAATTATTAGTGTTTATGTGCTGTAAATGTTTCTCTACATGTTATCTGGCATTATCTCTGTATCAAAGAATGCCCAAAACAGAAAAACCTGTAAATCAGTGGCTTGCTAATGCTATACCTTATTGTAAAGAACACATACGGTATATTTCAATTATCAGGACACAGAATATTAAATTCTGTCTCTCTGTCTTTTATCGGTGCACGTTTTCAGTGATGCTGCTGTTGTTTAAAAGAATATTACATTGTCTAATGTCCAGCATTTTCACTGTTGATCTGCTGCTCAAAGTGTTTGACCGTGTCTGAGCACTTCTAATTATCGTCCCCATTAATATTATTTAAAGTGTCCGGTTTGTCATTTTGTTGTGGGCCTATTTAATTGTTTTAGGTCCAGTTTCTTGCATTTTTTTCCTTTTTCATCGGCATCTCTAAATAATATAGTAACCGATGTTGCTATGTACTTATCGAATGTTAGCTAACTCGACCATATGGTGAGAGATTTTATTTCACATTAATGAAAAAACATTCTCCATTTACCGGGACAGGAAGTGAGAGCACCTTGCGAGTCCAGTCGAGAGAGTGTGGGATGAGTGGAAAGGGGCGGCGCTTGTGGGTGGCGCCAGTTAATATAGGAGAGTTCAAAACACCTGCGCAAAACATTCCAGATTCATATGTCGATTGGCTCATCTCTCGTTTTATTAAGGAGAATATTTTTGGCATGTTTATGAGTGATAATTCAGTACTAGCATACTCATGTTAAATTTGCAGAGCTCCTACTATGCAAAATGTGTACAGGTTAGCATTATATAATATAATATGATATAATATAGTTTTAAATAACCAACTGTTTGTATGCACTGGGTTGTTTTAGGTCAGCTCTTTTACCGACAGGGTGTCTTTGTGGCACCGTCGCACCAAAGCCTCTGAAGTCCATCTGGCTGCCTGCTCAGCCTCACTCCCATCTGGAATATAACGGCATTCATGCTGATTAATTCTCAATCCCAGGACCTGTAGAGTTTGCTCTCGGCTGATGCAGGAGGATTTAGAGATCAGAGCATACACTCCAAACCATGCTTCTGCCATTTCTGACGGATTTTTTTATTCTAGCCTGTTCTTTAATTCAGTTTGGTACCAATCAGTTGGATCAGTGATTTCTTTCTGCCTAGATACTGAGAAGTAAGAACTACAATATGCTAAAATGCCGTGCGACTTGAGTCCAAGTCACATTTAAGTCGCATAAAAATGGACTTCAGACATGACTCGCAACACGTCCTTTATGTCTCCCGACTTGACTTAGACTCGTTAATAGTAACATTTCCCATATAAAGACCCATATAAATTATATATAAAGTTCCCATATATTCCTCATGTAGATTGTGTTGACTTCTGTGGACTCTAGGGTAAAGACTTGAGACTTGCCTTGGACGCTAGAGTAAAGACTCGAGAGTTGACTTGGCCTCTAGGGTAAAGACCAGAGACTTGACTTGGACTCTAGGGTAAAGACTTGAGACTTGCCTTGGACTCTAGAGTAAAGACTTGAGAGTTGACTTGGCCTCTAGGGTAAAGTCTCGAGAGTTGAATTGGCCTCTAGGGTAAAGACTCGAGAGTTGACTTGGCCTCTAGGGTAAAGACTCGAGAGTTGACTTGGCCTCTAAGGTAAAGACTCGAGACTTGACTTGGACCCTAAGGTAAAGACTCGAGAGTTGACTTGGACTCTAGGGTAAAGACTCGAGAGTTGACTTGGACTCTAGGGTAAAGACTCGAGACTTGACTTGGACTCTAGGGTAAAGACTCGAGACTTGACTTGGACTTTAGGGTAAAGACTCGAGACTTGACTTGCACTCTAAGGTAAAGACCAGAGACTTGACTTGGACTTGCGTTTTATTACTTGTGAACATCTCTGGCACGAACACACACAAACCCTATACCCTAAATGTACTTATTCTACATTTCACTGTAACATGGCTGTCTTTGTTGTGTTTTTCACTCACACACATAATGATTACACATAGACACATGATTTACTTCATGACTTTGGTATAAGTTTCATTTCCATGGCATTCAGTACAGTCCTGCAGAAAATCATAAACAATCAAGTATATATTTAATCACATTTTTTCCCATGGATTATCTTACAGCCATCTTTGTAATTTAAGACTCTGATTTAGCATTTCGTCTCCTTACATCAAAGGCACGATTTGACAAATTTCACGCTGATGTACTCAAATTAATATTCGTCAACCATCAGTGTATCAGTATCCGTTAAATCCCCCAAGCGCTGCAATCTGAATAGTAGAGTATTGCTGCCTAAGGGTTGTCACTGTGAGTGTGTGTCTGTGTGTGTGTGTGTGTGTGTGTGTACGACATTCCAAACGGAGAGTCTTGTAAAATTCACACGTGATATTTGCCATGTGACTTAGCCCTCTTTGAACCTGCTGGGATTTGGCCAACTTTATTAAAACCATATATGCTCGCAGATCTGAAGCTTTGTAACCACTGAAATATTAGCTTTATTAACGGCATACTGACATTCTTGTAATCATTTACTGCATGATTCATGCTCAAATTTTCCAAAGTAGATCCACACACAGGTAATTTTCAGTTAGGCAAGGAGCCAAACTATTAGCAGCGAAATGGTGTGTGTGTGTGTGTGTGTGTGTGTGTGTGTGTGTGTAAATATGGAAGAACAGAATTAATACATGAATAGGAAAATTGGCAGAAATATCCAACGTGCTAAAAATGTTACAGTGCTTGTGTGCTAAGCTGAGTCAAGTGGCGTTATTAAAAGCAAAATCACGTTAACGGGATTGATTACAGGTTCCTTTTAACGGAGGAGGAACTCAGGAACGGCGGGGCATCTGCAGTATCTGATCGATTCTGGACGTGGCTCTATTTCTAGCCTTGTGTAAAGTGTAGTTTACTGTAGGTATTGTATTAAGAAAGAGTGTAATGGTTGTGGTGGAGGTGCGTAAGTGACTGTAGGAGTAAAAAGTGGAGATTTAGCGATAAATGGTTTGGAAATGGAGCTGGCATGATGTACAAGAGGAGCAGGAGTGATTCGGGAAAGGGCGGGTTAGATTCCGTTCGCCCATTCTGCAGTGTGCTGAGGTAAGCATGCTGCAGAAGCCTACAGAAACATAATGGGGTGTGCAGTTGGGGATTGGTGGTTAAGCTTGTATTCCAGCCTGGTCAGACATTCTGGGTAATTTCTCTAATCCACCCTTTCTGTCTGGATACAAAGATGAGTTTGAGCAAACATTTTACCCAAAAGTCTTTGCACATGCCCTCCTATGACTCGTCCTCTTATGTTTTCGCTGTCTCTTGTATCGGATGTACAACCTAAACCCCTGGTGTAACGTAACATCATCGATGCGTTGTCCCGCGGTTCGATAGAAAGGCTTTTAGAAAAGGGATGGAGGGCAGAAGTACAGACTGCACCGGGCCTCGTCATTCTTGGCAAGGACTCCGTCTTTCTGCTCCGGAGGGGGCTGCCGGACTGCTGCAGTGGAATTTTAATACCCTACTGACATCAATCAGGTCGAACGAAGCCAGACTCATTCGTCCCGTGTTTCCTGTGTGCTCTGCTGACGTCGGTCTTCCTGGACACGCATGTAAAGGATTGATATTTGACAGCAAGACCTTTTCAAGCCGATGTAGCTGACGTTCCGGCATGTCAAAGATCAAATACAGTTATTCCCTACAGTCACTCAGATATGATATATTTGGGTTTTAACCTGGCTAAATGTAAATCCAACGTCTGAGACAAAAAAGTCCAAAGGAAATCTTTAAATTAAGATCCATGACTGGTTCTTTAGCAGGAGTGGCAATAACGAACGTTTACATTTACCTGCTTTAGGACGGCCTCTGTAAGAGAAACTCAAAGATTTAATGGAACCTTAAAGGAACACCTGTACACCCGCTCATGTGGCAGCATAATATCATGCAGTTGCAGGTCAAGAGCTTCGGTTAACGTTCGCAAAAAGACCAGGCGATGTTTTTCTAATCTTCAAATGTCCAGTTTTGGTGAGCCTGTGCATGCTGTATATTCAGATTCCTGTTCGTGGTTGACAGAACCGGACATGGTGTGCGTTCGGAGATGCTTTTCTGCTCAGCGTGGTTGTAAAGAGTGGTCGTTTGAGTTCCTGTAGCCTTAAAGTCGCAAGATGAAAGCACAATGCCGACGGCCGGCCAGCCGATGACGCCAAATAAAACATCGCTCGTTTAATAATGTTGGAAATAAATCGATCAGTAAGGTATTTTTGTCCATCGTTGAGATCGCAGAAGCTACGTCGCTGGACTGTGGCATTGAATAAAGGCTTCTAAAGTATAGGAACACTTCACATTGAAGTTTTGTTCCAGGAAAGTGATCTTGCTCGTCTTACAATCCAAGCATTCTTATCGTCTCACACAGTTCCTTGGTTTAGCACTGAAATCTGCAGGTGGGCAAAACCATTAGCTTTAATGCTTCTCACTCCATTTAATACTCCTCTGTTATCAACAGTGGTAAGATCAAAACCCCTCTTTGCCATTATAAACTAATTTCTTAGTCTAAGCTGCCTTGAGTCCCGCAAGATTTAACTTCTCAGTCCTCGCCACTTCATCATATATATTCTGCTCCATATTTAGGTCATTCGATTGCATTCCCTTAATTGGCGCTATTATACACCCGACACTCACATTTACATCATTTCGAGGTTCATTAACTACATCTACTTAACATATGTAACATGCATCCAAAAACAACAACGACAACAAAGATTTATATTTGTCTTAAAAAACATTTTTACCAGAACCTTTGGATTTTCCATTGATACTAATGGTGTACTGTTGCAGCTCACGTCTAGTCTTCACAGCATTGGTGTTATTTTTTGATTCTACCTTCTACTTCGAACTGCACATTAGGTTGTTTAGCGAAAGTGCTCTTTTCTGCTCTGCAGCATTACCCAACGTCAGCCCTGACTTATTTCGAAATTATCGCATATTTAGATGATTTCCTAACGCTCTATTCACTGCCATATAACAATAATAACAACCCTGTGTAGTATTGGCCCACCTACAGGAGTGCTTGGACCCCTTGCACACTAATGTCTGCTTTTAGAACAAATGGCGTAGTTATTCCTTTCTCAAGCCACTCAAAGCTTTAGTATGAGCGTCCATGGGAAAGCGCCTCATCTTCTTGAATGAAACGGTTCTCTGAATAACAGAGATGCCGAACGCGAGGTTTACGTGATCCAAATCGCACTCCTCATGAGACAAAACCAGGAAGCAGTCCAAAAGGCGAAAAAAAAAAACAAGAAACAGGAAGCAGAGCACAAAACAACAAAGCCTTGTTAATCGTACGCAGACCTAATGTGTTCTTCTCTTTCCTTAACTGCGGTTCCTCATTTAGTTTCCTTTGCATTTTTTACTCCTTCCTCTTATTTAGAACTCGGATTTTTTCATTCCCACTCGTTTATTACTTCCAAACTTCAATGTTTCCAGAGGAAAATCGTGTCAAATGGGGATTTCGTTTTAACACACGTTGTGCAGCACATGCTAGAACATCTTACATAACGTTAGCTTCAAAAAAATCTATGTAAATTAAACTAGGGATGTCACGAGAACCGATACTTCGATACCAAATCGGTACCAACATTCTTAAAACGTGACGGTACTTGTTTTTCTGGAATAGCGTTGGAACCGTTTCTAATGGAGATGCCGAGGTTGCAATTCTTCCGGACCCGAAGGGAGCAGCAAATACGCTCAAGCGTTTTAGTCGGCCCAGAAGTGGTAAAGAAGAAGAGGAACGCCTACAAGCACACGGCAAAAACTGCAGAAGATTAGCTTAGCTTAACAAGTTTAGCTCCGCTCCGACTCGTTGAGAGGAAATGTGGTATGGAGTATAGAAATACTTCACATTCGAGGCGGATGACAACAAACATATAATTGATGCCGTGAAGCCGGTGTGCAGCCGATGC
>JANDJT010000081.1:22372726-22400680 GCA_024331685.1 Stegophilus panzeri | reverse complement strand
GCTAGTTAGATTTTTAGGTAATGTTCTAGCTAGTTAGATTTTTAGGTAATGTTCTAGCTAGTTAGATTTTTAGGTAATATTCTAGCTAGTTATACTCTTCACGTAACGTTCTACGTAGGTAGATTTTTAGGTAACATTCTAGCTAGTTACACTTTTTAGGTAATGTTCTAGCTAGTCAGATTTATAGGTAATGTTCTAGGTAATTATATTTTTAGGTAATGTTCTAAGTAGTTAGATTTTTAGGTTACGTTCTAGCTAGTTAGACTTTTTAGGCAATGTTCTAGGTAGTTAGATTTTTAGGTTACGTTCTAGGTAGTTAGACTGGCAATTGAAACTCTGAAAGCATCTACTTTTAACTGGGAAATCCCTGACGCTTCAATTTTGGCCTAATCTACATAAAAACAGTATTTTTTGAAATGTGAATTTTATTCTGACTTTTTAAAATCACAAAACCATAACACTACAGGTAAAATATACTTTGGTGTAAAATGTATGCATTTATTATATACGCCACAGAAAATGTGATGTGAATATAAATAAATTTTATGAAATTCATATTCAAATACGTTTGTCAGATTCTCCACCTTAAGCATGGCAAGGAAAGTTACAGTCGATCGGCCGTAGATGTGTTCCTGAACAATTCTGAATATTCACAATCGAATTCACATCATCGCAGGCATCACAGTGTTTCAATGCTCAGGAGGCTGCACATGCTTTTGTCTAGCCACAGTTGGCTGAATCCACAGCTTCTGATATCCTTGTCATTGCATGTAATTGCATCAGAGCCATTTTAGGTACAGTGGTGTGAAAGAACACTATTCCCTCATGTATACAGTGTGGAAGCAGGCAGGGGGTGGGCGGTGCGGTGGTCTCCGTTGCCATGACAGCAGGGAGGTACATGCTCGTCAATGGGTGTGTGTGAGCCGAGTCTGTGCTTCTGTGTGGTCCGCGAAAAACAAAGTAATGGAAGCCTGTCGAACTCTGAGCTGAGAGAATGGGTTCAGTGTGACGCGTTTTTTTTTTTTAAATGGCCTCTCGGTCTTTCAGCTTAAAGGATGGAAAGGATGGCGATGGTTGGGGTGGGAGGGGGGGTCTGGATTCCTACCCCTTTTGGGGTTTTCTAAAGGATGGGGGGGTGTGATCACCATTCTGAGCTGCTCTTGTGTGCATAATGCACTCAGTGTGTCCCCAGTGAGTACTTACTATTCCTGTAGCCAAACCTGTGCAGAAGAGCAGGAGCCAGGAGCTGATAAGGCAGCAAAACAACTGTCATACCCATACGGATATAAACAAATTTATACACACACACACACACACACACACACAACCTGGACTTACAAATCCAAAGCTGACCTGCTAATGTTGGCAAAGAGGGCAGTGGTTCATGTTGAAAATAGGCTAAACTTGTCAGGACACTCCACTGATCTCAGGAGGCAGCGCTGCGCATGTTAATTAATTACTTCAGGTTTTTGCTGCGACAGTATTTTATGTCTAAGCAGGAAGTATGCCATCATTTGGCTTTGTTTCGCTATTTTGTACAGAAAAAAGAGAAAAATTGTGGAGGAAGGATTGGTTGAGGAGATTCAGGCAGTGAGGATTGTCTGTTCTGCCAAGAGAACTGGAGGTACAGTGCAAAAATGGCACCATTTTTCCAGGAATCATGTTGTGTTTGTTTTTATTTTTGCTGTTCCTAACAACCATTTAGGTATGATGTGCTAAATAATCATTTCTTACAAAAATGATAGATATTATTATGCATACATTTTGCTCTCACTCTCCCACACAAATAGACGGATGATAAACTGGATTCAGGGATCTGCTGCGCGTCAGAGCAGTCGATTTGATTTCCTCTCGGACTCTTATTGTCTGTTTCGCAGCGCTGTTTTTGCTACTAGTCGCTGAGAGGCTCACACTACGAGATTCATGGCAGAGAAGATCAAACGTGCTTGAAAATATTGGCGCCTCGGTGATCGCTTGCTGGATGAGAAAATTATTGCGCAGAAGTCCAACTGTGAGTAAAACCTAAGAATAAAAAGGATTTCGTTCATTAGTAACATTTGCGACGCTAGCTAAGGTTAAAGGTTTTTAGTTCTCATCTGTGTTATCATGTACTTAAACTACTAAACCTACAGTCAGCTCAGAAATTATCGGCACTCTTGCTAAAGATGTGTAAAAAAATAAATAAATAAAATAAAAATAAAGTTATGTGGTGAATTAGCCTAATCTCACCCTGGAAATATGAAAGAATTCGAACGTTTCTCGACTAAATTTGTTCTAAGAAAATAAAAACATATATTATTATATTATACAAAACACTGTGTATCACAATTATTGGCACCCCTGTATTTAGTGCCCTATGCAACAGCACTGACTCTTCTCCTGTAATAACGAATGAGATTAGAGAATACAGAGCAAGACCACACCTCAATACAGAATCTCTCCAGATCTGGGGTTAACCCCACACCTCCCAAGACTGAGGCTCTGTAAAACCGCCCCTTTCGCCCACCCTATGAGATGACCCCGAAAGCAGGAAAGTGGGACAGATGTACGCTGGGCTTTTGAGGCGCTGTGCATCTGTCCTCTGTTGATGCACTCATGCACTTACGAGGCACACACACTGCACCCTGTCGTGTGTGTTTGTATGGACCGCTTTCAAACATCACAGTGGAAGGATCATAGCGAGTTGTGTGAAGACACTCCCGTGTGCTGTTAGACAGACAGACACCCCCGGTTTGGTATCGCCATGGTAACGGTAGGGATGCTGTTGGTTACCCTGGTGACAGGCCATCAGGGATGGAGAAGAGGGCTTGTCCTGACATGTTATGCAAGTGAGGAGCAGGAAGGAAGGGAGGCAGGGAATTGTGTGTGCGTGTGTGTGTGTGCGTGTGTGTGTGTGTGTGTCTGCGTGTGCGTGTGCACGAGCGTGTGTGTGGCTCCCTGTGGTAATTCTGGCATAGATCCTCTCCCAGCAGGCTAGCGGGACACTCCGGCGCACGGAAGCAGATGTCCATTGTAGTGTTTCGAATGCTTACATTGATTTCTGTTTAGTCGTTCCCCCTCCCCCTTTCCTATTTTTCTCCTGTTGTTTTTTATGGCAGAAGGCGGAGCTTCCCATCATGAATAAGTCAAAGATTTTTGTCTTGCACCACTGAACAGGGTTTTTTTTTTTTTAGTCCAGACGAATCGTCCTGAATGATTAATATTTCAATTAATATTTGGGGGTTTGGGTATAACCAGCGGGGTTGGGAGAGTTCCAGTCATGCGGAGCGATGCAATAATTAGAGAAGCACTTAAATACGTTGTGCTTTCGGGGCTCTCGCTGTCTTCGCTCAAATGCTAGAATTGTACTAGCTAGTACACCGATCAACGTATAACAGCAGTTCTTCTCTCTCTCCTAATTTCAAGGCTGCTTTTGTCATGCTTTGTCCTACAGACAGCTGTCAGTGTCAGAGCTGTGTGAGGGTTCCAGAGAACCAGATACCTCCCATACCTCCTTGTTCTTTCTCTGTCTCTTTGTTTCTCTCCGCGTGCCCTTCAAAGGCAAAATCAATACTTCCTGTCCCAATCCCTTATCCCTATCAGACCATTTTAATTTTAGAACACGCTTTTTTATGAAAAATCATGTCCTGACAGCAAATAATATTATTTAGGAATACACAAAGACACAAAGCTTTTTATACCTTGGCTGAGATATCTATCATATAAGAACATTTGATAGATGAAGCTAAAAACCAGATTTTAAATAAAAGATTACATCTTAAACATCTTTAAATAAACAAATACAAGCCGTATGTTGTGTTAAGTGCTTAGCTATACAGTATAGTAGAAACCTACTGATAAATACCGTTTACTTGCGCTCTCATATTATTTATGGGGCAGTCTGGGATGGTAAAATTCTTTAAAATTGGTGAAATTTTCTCTTTTACATGTATCTCAACCACAGGTGTGTGTGTGTATATATATATATATATATATATGTATATATATATATATATACACACTTCTTATATATATAAAATTCTGGTTACCTAGATATTTGCATTGAAAGATTTCCTTCCGAATACATCACGGAAATTTCGACAGGCGATATCTGATTACAAACTGAATTTATTAGGCATTTCTATACGACACTTGTCCGACGTTCACTGGGTCACCCACCTTGCAAGGTTTTAAACATCTTAAGACTGTTTTTACTTCAGTATTTTTAAATCTGGCTTCTTTCCTAATGTGATCTTTGCAAGCCTAAACATTATATAAGGAATAATAAGGAATAACACACCAAAGGCCATGCATTAAAACAATCCACACCGAGGTGGTGTGATACGTTACCATTACCACCCTGAACAGCACAACTCGAAGTGTTTTATTCCTCTTATACCTCTTATAACGATTTGCCAACAATGTTTAATTTATTAACGAAGACACAACCACGTTTATAGCTGCATTCAGTGTTACGGGACAACTGCGAGGCGAGTTAGTTCCTGTTGTCGCTTACGTTTTAGCAGCTATAAACATCGTTCCCTCGCCAGCCTCTTACTTTTTCTCTCTAGAAGTGAACAAGACCAAAAAATATCATGACTTTTATAAAGCACTGACACTGGAGACTCCTTCCATATACAGTATATTGCACAAACATCTCCTTATATTAAAACGCCACGGTATCGACAATTAAACATTTTTTCTTTATTAAATAAGAACATCCTTTTTTTTAGGTTTCGAATTCATGTGTCTGAATCTTTTCAACATCCGACGGGTTTTCCCAGACCGCCACATGTTTAGTAATATTCTAATTAATGTGCTGTGCATGAGTGTGTGTGTGCGGGGGCGTTTATCCGGCGTTCCTGATTTCATCAGCTCGTGTCTGCTTTGAAATATTCACAACAGTATTTGTTGGAAAGCATAAAATTAGCATATTTTATTCTGTTAAAAACAGTAAGCGTGAAGAAAAACCTCTCTTTTTCCTCAGGTTTGTGGGAGCAGTATATCAGACTCCACCATCACAAGGTGGTGTAATGATTCTGCCGAGTGCCTCGGTGCTCCTCTGCACCATTTTATAAAAGTCAGCACTCTTATGTCACGCTTATGTCTTTTATTTCTCCTTTCTCATATGTCTTTCTAGTGTTTTTCTCAATCTCTAAGCAGAACTTTTTACAGCATGCCTTATTTGCGTGGAGATGAACAAATTTCGTTTATTTATTTACCAGTAATGTATTAGAAAATGTATCATAAGACCCAATACAAGGCTTTCATCAGGAACAAGCCCATTAGCTAACTGCTTTTATTGCTCTGTCATGTTTTCGTCTGTCAGCTTGGCTTCATTATTCAAACAGCTGGCTGACAGCCATGACGAACCGTCTTCCAGCTACTGTACTCGGTTCATCCAACTACTCCACACACTCAGTCTCTCCTCTCCTTTTGAAACACATGCTAGTGTTTAATTAGCCCCTGCTTCTAGTCTAAGTGAATCTCTCTTACGCTCTCTTACATCGTCAAAAGCACGAATAAACAATGCACAGATTTCTACAACTACCCCTCTCTGCAGAATCCAAAGTTCAGGAGGTGGAGTCAGACCTGATCCGGCTCCTCCTACCTACTCATCGAGGTACAAGAGATGCTGCGTCATCAGGACGTGTTTGAAAACATTCATCATTCCCCGAGATAGCTGCACGTTTCTACGGTCCCGTCCAGAATTATTTGAACGGCGAGGCCGATTCACTTTTGGGTTTGAGATCAAAAGATGAATATGAGAAGAGTTTAGAATTTCAGCTTTTATTTCATGGTATTTATATGTAGACGTGTTAAACGACATAGAACGTGGCACTTTTTGTATCAGACCAACAAAAAGTGATGGAAAGGCCAAAGTGTGGAGAAAGAAAGGATCTGCTCATGATACAAAACATACAAGCTGATCTGTGAAACATGGTGGAGGTAGTGTCATGGCTTGGGCTTGCATGGCTGCTTCTGGAGCAGGCGCACTAATCTCTATAATCCTGATGATGGAACCCATGATGGTAGCAGCAGAATGAATTCAGAAGTTCACAGGAACAACCTGTCTTCCAGTTTACAGAGAAATGCATCCAAATTAACCAGGAGGAACTTCATCATGCAGAAAGACAACGATCCAAAACACACTGCCACCTCAACAAAGGACTTCGTCGGGGGGGTGGATGGTTTTAGACTGACCGAGTCAATCACCAGACCTTAACCCAACTGAGCAGCTATTCACTTCCTGAAAAGGAGACTGACGGGAGAAACCCCCCACCCCCGCACGAAACAAACAACAACTGAAAGAGGCTCCGGTAAAAGCCTGGAAAAGCGTCACAAAAGAAGAAACCAACAGTTCGGTGATGTCATTGATTCGCAGGCTTGATGCAGTTACTGCAATCGAGGGATATGCAACCGAATACTAAGAGTCTTCAAGACTTATCCGTTCCTATACTTTTGCTCTCCTAAAAATTGGCTGGTCTGATACAAAAGGTTCTATGTTCTATGTTGTTGAACACGTCTAGATCTAAATACCAGGAAATAAAAGCTGAAATCCAAAACTCTCGTCCCATCTTCATCTTTTGATCTCAAACCCAAATGTCTTTGGTTTACAGCACAAACTAATGAATTGGCCTCGCCGTTCCAATAGTTTCAGAGGGGACAGTAAATCTAATAATAATAATAATAATAATAATAATAATAATAATAATAAGTCTCTGCCTTTGGTCGTCGTTTGGAGAAGACACGGAGGCAGGAAAATGAGTAAACGTAACTAGCGAGTCATGCCTTTGCGAAGTAACACACAACATACAACTGGTTCAGAGTTCATTTGCGTTCATTTGTTGCTACGTTTTCTTTTTTTTTTTCAGTAGATCACATTAAAAGCTTTCTTTTCCTCTTTTTCTTTCACTAATACAGTATTCCGCCGGAGGCAGGAATCGAGTTCTGATGGACCTGACTCCAGGACAGTTTGGTCATATCTTTGCTAAAAGGCACTTCATTGAACTCAGCAGTTCATTAATGTTATTAGATGTGTTCGAGCAGTGCAAACCGTCTCCAAACCGTCATGGACTTCAAGTCTCTAGGACAGGAACTGATCCCTTAGTCTCGGTACTGTTTTTTTTTTTGGTTATTTTTGAGAAATAGTCAACTGAAACCAAATCGACTTCCTCTTAAGATGTATGCTGCAACACCACATGACGACTCGGTCACATTCAATACTCAGTGGAATATAATATTTGTTAGGGCTGGGCAAAATGACAACAACGTCATATCACAATTCTTTAAGATATTGTATAATGTTGAAGATTTAAAAAAAAAACAAAAAAACATTTTTAAGGTTATACAAGTACAACGATTAGTAATCATTGAAAATATATTTTTTTTTAATGTGATTTTTTTTTTTTTACAATTTTAAAGATTAAGTTAAACATTTATGACACATCAGCTTCCAGCCAGGTTGTAATTAAAAAACAAACATAAAAACAGGTATCACAATATCCACAACGTCTTGGACTTTATTTCCCATCAGCCCCATCAGCCGTCAACAGATCACATGACCCTGTCACATGCCTTCGTAATCACATGCACCTGTTTTGTGTTTCACCCTTAATTAGTGTCTCTATTTCAACTCTTTTCTTCATCGTTGTTCTTTTGTTTGCCTCACGAATCATGTTTTGATTTTGGTTTCTTTTTTATTTATTAAAAAAAAAAAGTCCCGCACTTGTGTTTATCGTCATCTCAATGCTATTTTGTTCTAATTTCTGTATATAATTATTTCAACTCTCCAGTTAAGCTAGTAATCAATTTTATTTACCTTATCAACTTTATTTGAATTTACATTTGATTCATTTTATTTTGGATATATTTTCAAGCTCATTTCTTTATTGGGGTGGCAGTCTTGGGTGGGCTAAAATACTAATCCAGATCTGTAGAAAATGCCATAATGAGGCGTCCTTATCTGTGTAGAAACCCCATTGGACGTTTCTTTGTCGTCTAGCACGCTACGAAAAAGATGGAATAGCCAACATAACATTAGGCTACATCTTATGAAGGGCGCTAGGGTTATGGATTCAATATCGGTAATGGTCGCTGATAATGAACGGAGGAAATCCGATGTTATGCCTCCAAATAATGTGATTAGTGGGAACGGAATAGTTTGCATCAGTGTTAACTGGCAAAACTTGCTTGTTAGTGCATGACATTACACTGAATGCCAATCCTGTCTTATTGGGGTGGCCTCTAGCACGGCCTAGCATGAAGCACGGCCTAGCATGAAGCACGGCCACCCCATCTTAAAAAGTCAAAAATGCTTGAAGTCTGTTTTCAAAGTTTAAAATGTGGTTGTTGGGTTTTTTTTTGTGTTCACTTTGAAAATGAACAACATTTCCGTCTAGGTATGTTTGCATAGTGTGTATTGCGTGTCCACTGAGCCTGCGGTGCCTCGATGGAGTCCATCGTAATCATAGCACTGGACTTGGAACCTATTGGCAGGTAGTACATCTATAAGTGTAAAATGATTACCAGTTTGCTAAGATTACTCTATTACATCCGCCTAGCAGTTCAATTTAAATTGGCTAAAAGAAATTGAAATTGCAGGCTGCGGTTACAGTAAGAGCTGGACACACTTTCACGTTGCAAGATCGACATCTTGACGTTCCGAATGCTATAAATCCTAGTCGTAATATTGTAAATGTAAAGAAATCGGAAGTGACGACTCCGTGAGCTGTAAAGCTGCATGTTTTTGTTCTGTTTTTGTTTTTTTAACACCGTAGGTCACATCCTAGTCAAAGACAAAACAAAACCATTTGACCAGCATGTGACCTGTAACGACGTGAGCTGCGCAATACAACCCCGTGTAAACAAACGCTGTGTTTGACGTTGCCGTGTGAGAGAACAACAGCTTGGAAAGAGAGCACGTATTAAAATGTGCAACTAGGGGAAAATTTCAGCATAGCTGCTGTTTCTTGCCATCTCCAGATCTCTCTGATTTTCCTCCAGGCTAACGGCGTCACCAACAAATCCAATTAAAGTGCAAACATTTCCTTACATGGGGAAAAAAGAGAGAAACTTTTTCGTGTTCCGTCTGGGTCAGCTTTCTTTTAATTTAATCACAGATTCAGGTATTTTTTTTTTAATTTTGAGATTCCTCTAGGGGAAGGGATGTAATTTTGCTGACTTGTGCTGTTTTTTGAATATATATATATATATATATATACACACACACACACACACACACACACACACACTTGCTTCAATGTGGCAGTGAATTAGTGTCTGATGGCAGTGTGTGTGTGTATATGTGTGTGTAGGTTGCCTTGCAAGGTGATGGCTGTTTTATGATTTTATTACCACATGCCTTGTGATAAAATGCTGTAATAAATAAATAAATAAATAAATACAATCTGCATATTTATTAGATTTATATATATATATATATATATATATTTTTTTCTTTCTTTCAAACAAATAGAGTTTGCTGAATGAATATAAGACTGTAATAGAACTACATTTCAGTGTTATATTCATGCAGCACCAGAGTGAATGCTCGTGTAGGTGACCTTGAGCGTTGACTGTTAATTAACGACATTGGTTGCGTTTGTCTCCCTGTTGGTTCTATGGTTACATGTGCTTTTAGCGTAATGATCGATTCGCCACTCTTGATTGAAATGTATATAGATAGATAGATAGATAGATAGATAGAGGGTTTGGGTGAGCTTGTGCCAGATTCCTGTTCTTGGCTGGCAGGAGCAAAGTGAGGCCCGATGTGATCTTCTGCTGCTGTAGCTCATCCGCCTTAAGATTTGACGTTTTGAGATGCTTTTCTGCTCACCACGGTTGTAAAGTGCGGTTATTTGAGTTCCCGTAACCTTTCTGTCCGCTCAAAGCGGTCCGGCCGTTCTCCTCTGACCCTCTCTCATCAGCACTGAGATGTTTTTTTTTGTTTTTCGCACCACTCTGTATCAACTATAAGCTTTTGTGCATGAGAAAGTCCCAGGAGATCAGCAGTTTCCAAAATACACACAAACCACCCTGTCTAGCACCAACAACCACGCCACAGTCAGAGCCACTAAAATCACATTTCTTCTTTCTATTTCGATTCACGTGAACATTTAACTGCATTTCAATATCATGTATTGTGCTGCTTCCACGTGATTGGCTCATTGACTAACTGCGTGCCTGAATGACCAGTTGTTCCTATTAAAGTGGTATATAATGAGTGCGAGCTTGTACTCCTTTTCACTTACTTAATCATGCGCTCAAGCACAAAACAAGCCTGGTTCCTCATTAATACGAGTCATATTTCACATGTGGTTTTGGTTTGCGAGGCTGTCGGCTCAAGGCTTTGGGTTCCTGGGGGAAAAAAAACAACAAAAAACTATTGCGTTCTCACATATGTTTATGAGGCTGACAGGACACAGCGAGCCTCTCGGTGACGATCGGATTAGTAGACGATGCTTGGGCGAGTGGCGTGGATGACGTGATCAAAAATGAATGAATCCTGAACGAGGCAGGAAATGGAAGTCATTTTTTCAAGCTGCCAGACTGATTGCTTTGGCTTTGTGACTCCTGTTTACTTGCACCTCGTGTAGCCACAGTGTAATTAACAACGTGGAAAGACACTGGGCTGTATTTATTTTCTCCGTACACAGCCCACAGCCTGTTTCCGTCCCTTTTTTGTTTGAGTCCTTGGAGCTTTGGAGACTACAGACTATTTAGCATGTTAGCATCATTCCCACACTGGAGCACAATGGCAGAGGCCCCCGCTCGCTGCCCTGTGCATACCACGCTCCGAGCTCACCGATGTTCTGAGCTACATTTCTAGGTCAGGGGATGTTTTTCTGAATAGTAAAGAGTCTGCTTCAAAAGAGAATTATTTATATCACTCCAGCAGAAAACTCTGCTTCTGCTAGTCCCCCTGTATTTCTGTCACTCACTGAGTTAATCTATAAATAGTGAAGTATATTGATATATAATAATCAATGTGTCACACTCTGAACAGCTCACTCGAGCACAAACGCCTTGTTTCTCATTAACACAAGACATGGAAAAGACACAAGAGTGGAAAATACTCGAGTCCTTGTATGCAGTTACTATACATGAGTACAATTTTTGAAATTGAATACTCGTCGTCTTACTCAAGTACATTTACAAGATGAAAAAAACATACATTTTGACCTTCGAAGTACTTATTACAAATCACTAACACCATGACAGGTTTCTTTTTTGTCCCTATTATTCTTTTCTTAGATGTGTTTTTGTTTTGTTTTGTTTTTTTGTTGGTTATCGGCTCATACAGGATGTAAAAAAAAAAAAAATGAAATATCGACCTCATAATTTGCCATCAAATCTAAAGAAATATGTCAACTTTAATTTTTGTAAATTAGCTTAGCTTTACTTTGTAAATTAGGTTGTTAAAGTAGCTAGCTACTATAATACTGTAAATTAGCTAGCTGGTTAAATATTGTAAATTAGCTTGTTCAATTATCAAGCTAGTTAAAAGTTGTGAATTATCCAGCTAGTTAAATACTGTAAATCAGCTAAGTAATTTTAGTAGCTAGCTACTATGATACTGTAAATTAGCTAGCTAGTTAAGTATTTTAAATACTTAAATTAGCTATTTAAATTAGCTAGCTAGTTAAGTTTTGTAAATTAGGTTGTTAAAGCTAGCTACTATAATATTGTAAATTAGCTTGTTGAATTATCTAGCTAGTTAATTTTATTTATTAAATTTTGAATTTGCTAGTGAGTAAGGTTTGATTTTCATTGCTAATGCGCCTTTGCGTTCATTTCAAAAGGGTTATTAAACATTAGCTAACCAGAACACCAAGTTAGCAGAATATTTACCTTAAGACTCATTGCTTAGCAAACTAGCTAGTTATGTAGCATCAAGCACGAACAAATTGGATATGTTTAAATGTAGATACTTTTTATTATTATTATTATTATTATTTTTTTTACTCAAGTAGATTTCTGCCTTCATTCTTTTATTCTGGGCAAAGTACTTTTTCCACCCATTTTTTTTTTTTTTTTTTTTTTTTACCCAATAGCCTTATTTTCAATACATCTATTCACCTATACATTTACATAAACCTTTCACTCACTCTTTCACCAACATGCTCTCATGTGCTTGGTTTTCTTTTTCATCTGTTTACCCTTGCTGGATTCTGGCCAAGGCGACAGGCTGGAAATAAGCTAAGGTTGAGTCAGGCCAAGGGCTTGATGGGAACACTTATATTTGGTTTGCGAGTGAGATTTCCCCTCGGGGCCATGGCTGCTGATCATTAACAAGTTATATGAGAAACAGCCATGGCGAGGTGAGGCAAGAAAACCGGATCGATTCAGTACCACGGGGGGGGGTGTTTATACACGGAAAGGTCTACAGCTCTATCCTAAGGCTGTTGTGTGGTTGGAAAGGTCACGTTAGCACTTTATTTTCACATTCTTTTGTGCCTTGATGTATTTGCTCGCATGCATTGGCAAGCGATCCAGTTAGTAATTAGTAATGAGAAGGAAACGAAGGATTCTATTGGTTGGTTGAAGTGAACAGTTGGTCAGAGATGTGATGTACAGTACGACACTGAACAGACATGTTTGTTTTTCATGTATTCTTCATTACTTATAAATAAATCTCTAACCAGATTTAGCAACTACTGCCCATGAGAATGAGGTATCTATCTAAAATATATGAGGAAATGAGGAAAGATCTGCCTCCAGTTGTAGCTGAACTTCAGGTCCCCTTGAAATCACAATTGGTGTACCTGTCCCTTGGTGTTATAGATGTCAGTACAATACTATATCCTAAATTTCCCCTTGTGGATCAATAAAGTACATCCATCCATCTAGAACTAGTTCAGGTGTTCTAGTCTGTTAAATACTCTCTAGGAGGTATATGTCCTGCCCACACGGGTGTGTTTTTCACTGTACGGTAACAACTCGTTATCAGTAAACGTGGTGCGTTTTCGGCTGTGCGTCTTCCTGCATTCCGTTCTCTTTTCCAGCCCTCACTTGGTTGGCATTAATTCATTTTGAAGAGGGTGAAATGACATTTTCGAAACGGGCCTAGAACACCACACAGTAATTCAGAAACTGTGTTTACTTACACGTGACGCATTATAGATCACCAGCAGCATATTTATGCGTATTTGTGCTGCAGTCATGTCAGTATCATAAACTTGCTTTTGAGCAGTAACATGATGCCATTACGCACTAGAATTTATGCAGTCAGTAAACCCAGCGGAATTGGGAATCTGTCATCCGTAATACTTCCTACCAGTGCATTAGATCTTCTGTTCTTGTGTTTGTTGTGCTGCGTAGCATAGCACCACACTCCTACACCTTACAGCAATGAGAGAATGAGATCCACAAAAAAAACAACAAACCCATCAAAGCATCAAAGCGGCGCTGTATCTAGGCTATATCGAATCTGTCGTATTTCTGTTAAATATATTTCTGTCACAGTGCTCTATATATATATATACTGTATAACGTATTCTGTAGTGTCCATACAAGCGCTCATCCTACAGTACAGACAGCAATTCTTTATATTGTTTCTCCCACGTGGCAGACAGTAATGCCATTTTTCCCCTCTGGGTTAACAACATCCTTGACCTAAAACGAACTGTTTTTGCCCTCGGCGGAGCGGGCTTTTCATTCTGCCTCTCTGAAGCGAGACGTGTCTGAGCTTTAGAGAGAATATAAGAATGCCGGACCGCTTTTGTGCTTGGAACTGAACTGAAAATAATTTATAACTAATTTGAACTAAAGCTGCACAAAATACCATCGGTTAATTGTTATTATGACATAATCACTAAAGCCCATGAAAACCTCCGGTAAAAACACCTACAGTACAAGCCGTTTTGTCTGTCTTAGCGTGTTTGCCTTAATAGATTTGCAATCTGGAGCATTTACAGGGTAACAGGGCAAAGTCAATCCAAATAGATTCATTTCGCACTGGAAGTGTGACTTACTGAGTCCTGAGAATGAGAATCACTTCACAAGCGACAACTGTAGGTACAAATTAATACTGCTTATGGGCAGGTGTTAAATTTGTAAAAGCCTGTTTCTGCCGTTTTGTAGGCAAAAATAAATCTCAAATCCTCAAAGTTATGTCTCGGTCCCTCAAAATAGACGGTTTCTGACTGTTTGAAATGATGACTTTTTAATATCGCTGTGGTGAAGTTTCACTTTGAAGTATTTTTAAATATTAAACACTTACGCGCATCTGATATAACTTCAGTCTTCGTATAAGGTATAAGCTGACGTTATATTTGATGTGTCGTTACGCATACAAGTGGCTAGTGTAGACATTAGAGAGAACAATTACAGGACATGTATATTATCTCCACCCTCGACATTTACACAATTTATCAGATCGCACATGCAAATAAGCACTATATTCACCATCGTAGTGAATCAGGACCTTTGTAAGTCGGGACCTTTGTGGTATGTTGTGAGCGTTGTGATCGATCGTAGTCGTTCCACATTTCACCAGGAACCGTACGGTTTGATTATAACGTTGATCAGTGTGCTTACAGTACAATACGTGCCGAGCCTATTACAATGACACTAGAGACCGATATACTGTTCTATCCATGCTGCCCCGTTTATAAACCGGTATTCGATGCCGTAACTAACCGTCTTTCAATCTGTCTTTGTGCTCTCCAGGGCCTTGTACACATACGAAGATGACAGCAACGATCTGACGCTGGCATCATCAGGAGGTAGGTCACATTCAGCCGTAATTTACCCGAATGTATATCTGCCACATCTTCGATTGCAATAACTCTGTCATAGTGATGGATAATGCTCATTTTCTACATGACAATTAGCATAATTATTGCCAGCATTAAATATCTGTTCGGGCAGAGCGATGCGCGAGAGCCTCGTTCGATGATTGTTGTCTGTTGTTAATAACCGAATAGAGCTTGGAGAATCATGTTCAGCGTGACTGCCGTTTTCGCTGCACATGCCGTCTCGTTATCTGCGTAGAGTCTCTCTCTGTGCCGGAATTGATCAGTGCAGTGGAACCGGGTGACGTGACGAGATCTAAGGCCACCTTTCAGAAGGTCTCGTCGTTGCCAGACGACTCTGTTCCAGTGTGATTGCACCACAGTTGAGGAGCCAAGAACAGATGCTTATTTTATACAGTTGAGGGGAATTATATTATTCGACCTGCTTCATATTATAAGCAAGAATTAATACATAATGGGCCACGCTGCTACCGGATGATAATCCACAATGAGGTGGAGTGATACGGCTTGATGCCAAGCAGAGTTACCGTTACCCTGAAGTGGATTCATTTCGTAAAAACGGCACGCTCCAAAATGTATTATTCCTCTTCTGCAACAGCACTTACACACGATTACAATTTTGAAATTATTAATAAATAAATAACATATCAAGCTTTTTAACCTTTTATAGTTACATGTAATGTCACGGAGCGTCCACGAGACGAGTTAGGTCGTCTTAGCGCTTACGTTACAGCAGCTATAAACACTCTTCTCTCACCAGCCTCTTTTTTTTTTCTATCTTGAAGTTAACAAGACAAAAAGATCCCAGCTCATCAAGTTAGAAACCACAAAGTGTAAACTCCTCGGTCTGTGTCGGGAAACTTACTGTTAAAGAGCGCTGACAGCGGAGACTCCTTCCAAAATGTTTTTTTTTTTTTTTTTTTTTTTTTTTTAAATGTCTCACAGAAACAGAACGATTGTAAAATACACATATACATATATTATATTTATTATTAGCCATAGACAATGGTGGAATAATAGAGCGTCCACCAGACAAGTCTCTCTGAATGAAAATATTGAAACAGTAATGTATTAGAACAAGCGCGTTTATATAAAGTGTGTGTGTATATATATATATAATATATATGGAACTGCTGTCAGAGCTGTGCTGTTACAGAAAATTAATCAACACCTTCAGATTCGAGAATTCAGTCACGCTGTGGTATAATCACTTTTACTCATTAGTGATAGCAAAGGGACTGGGACTTGTCCTTATCCTTTTTACCCTGAGCTGCGGGAGACGCCTGCATGTGTAAGACGTGTGTGTGTGTGTGTGTGTGTGTGTGTGTGTGTGTGTGTGTGTGTGTGTGTCTCCACGTCTTATGCCAGAAGCCTAGGTCTGACTGTCTGGTTCTGATTTAGCTTTTAAGCTTTCAGTACAACTGACGGGAAGTGAGTCACTAACCCAACTGTCTGGTCCACTAATTAACTCTGCGGATCCTTCGGCTTCGGAGGTTGCTCGCACACAGCTTCCTGACACACACTTAACCTCGTCTAGGATTATAATGCACTCTTAGTGTGGATCTTCTATGATTGTCTTTTATCATAGGACTAAAGTTTCCTCTCCAGAAAGCGGATAATGTAGAAGATTTAGCAGATTTTGAGTGGAACTAAGGCTAACGGTTAAAGCAATAATAATAAGTTATTGTTTTTAATATAGAGATTACGGACGATTTAGTAACAAAGATGGTTTTATTATGGTTTAAGTTCGAAAGATATTTATACGCAGAAATTTCTCCGTATCGAATTCTTCTTGTGTAGAGCTCTCTTGTGTCCGGACTCCTGCCTTTTAAAGACCCTTTCCGTTACGCACAAAAATAATAAATCAGGGGATAGAAAATGCAGACTGACAGAACAGATTGCATCCCGCCCCCCTTTGCTGTCAATAAACAAATGAGAAGTTTTTAATGAAAGTTTTTAGTCATGCTAATCATGCTAATCACTGCACATTTCTGCCAGCCTATAAAATAGCACTTGATGCAGCGCATTCCTTTTTTTGCACAACAAGCTAGAAGTAACCTAATACCGTGTGTCGTCAGTGTCAGAAAGTGCGAATGCAGAAGAGACAGAACAGGTCACGAAAAGCAGTTGTTCTTTTATTTATTTATTTTTGATTAAAAAGGAATAGCCAGTATGTCAGGTTTAAGGTAGGAGTAGAATAGGGGGGCTATTGAGAACAATGGACCAGCGGTACATTTTATTTTTTGCAAGATCGGGGTTCTTCGAATCTGGCCCTCGAAGTCCACTGTCCTGCAGAGTTTAGTGCCAACCCTAATCAAACACACCTGAACAAGCTAACCAAGCTCTTCAGGATTATCAGACAATTACAGGCTGATAAAGTTTGGAGGTTGGAGCGAAACTCTGCAGATTTGAAGAACCCTGTAATAGATCATGCTTCACTGTTTCCAATATTAAATGTAGTAACATTTTAGACCTCAACGACAAGCGTAAGCTATTGTATGTCAATCATAAACATAATTACTGTAAAATACTGTTCGTTTTTATTATTATTTTATTATTTTCTCAAAATGCACGTCGGCTTTTCCGCAGATCTCTGCTAGCCTAATTCTGAATATACATACGCCCTATACGTAGAAGCTAACACCATGCCGTACTTCAACCCACGTACACGGCACACTAAATTCCCAAAATTCCCAAATGAACGCCAGTCGAGAAAAACTATAGCTGGACGAACGAAGCCTAAAGTACAAAATACTCTCCGGTAAAACCGCTCTCTCAAGTACGAATTATTTTTAAAATGACTAAAGTAAACGTGACAGACAGAAACCGATACTGAATATTGTTTTCTTTAAAAACTACCAAGCTTTAAAATGATTTTTTTTAACCAAAGCACTTCGCAGTCAAACTCTTCCAAACAAACCAAAAAGAAAAAAAAAACACCTACATTGTAAATATAATAAAATCCATTTTAACCAAAGATAAGTCCAGTCTCTTTTATATGTAAACGTTTCCACTTTCAAAAACGAAATAATGTTCTTTTCCAAACCCAATTCCAATCTTTATTCATTATTCGTTACAGGATCTGATATCCGATATGTTTTCTCACATAACAGATCCACCGTGTTGTTTTGTTGTCGGATCAGATTGGTGCCATCTCTGTTTAACAGAGTAAATGTACCATGTTATTTCTCTCTTCCAATAAATGGATCGCTTGTGATTTAATGCCTCAATTAAAAGCAACGTCTACCATTATCCAATTAGCGAACTTTAGCTAAGTGCACCGATATTCCTGTTTAACTAATTGAGGAAGCCAAAATCTTAATCACAATTAAAACCAGGATTAATTGCGCAGCTCTGTCTAGAGCTAATACGATTTTCATTCTGCAAAAGACAACACTGGGATGTAATGTAGCTGCTGCCTCGTTTTGTTATCGAGCAGCACGATCGCGTTTTGCCACTTTGAGAAAGTCTTTTCACGAGTTTCACGTCTTTCTTTCTGCCCTTGAATTCCAGACGGCGGCCTGGCTGAAATCATGGTCACCTTCGACAACGGCTGCATCATGTACGGCTTCTGCAGCCTGAAGGAGCCGACGGCCGCCCTGCCTCGCTACATCCTCATCAACTGGGTGAGTCGGCGAAGTGTCGCTGCAGAGCGGCGTTTGCTCTTCAGAGAACGTATGGGTGTTCTGTTGCCCTGGGCCGATGGCTGGTTTTAAGTGACGGTATGTTTTATAAGCACAAGCAGGACAGGAATAAGCGTCATTTCAACCCACCATGTCCCATGAGCTGCTGTAGTTCTTAAATCTGACACGCCGAGCACGGTATCTTACCCCCACATTTATCACAGTCATTAGGAGGGTTCTCTCTTTAGGCCGCTGTAATCAGTTTGTAATGTCTGCGTGAGTAATGTTCCTTTTGAATGGGCACTGATCATACTGTTAAAGACAAAAAATATAAATATAACACTCTCGGTGCACTCCAGGTGAATTGTTACGTTCCACTTGGTGAAAATGAGCAACCGTGTTTAACGACTGAATTGAGAAAATGGTATTCATCTCAGAGTTTTGTAAAGGCTGTGGGTGGTTTAAAGAAAAAAAAGAGAGAGAGAGAGAGAGAGAGAAATAAAGCCCTTTGAGAGCTCCAATCTGCTGCTTGTTCGTCAGTAATTTCCCTCGCTTTTATGCAGCTGCTTGAGTGTGTGATTGTGATCCCTGAGGACTGGCTTCCTGTGTTGTTAACGGCGATAATTATGTTGTATGTTCAGGTTGGGGAGGACGTACCTGATGCCAGGAAATGTGCCTGTGCCAGCCATGTAGCCACCATCGCGGAGTTTTTCCAGGTGGGTCTCGCTAAGGTAAAGTGACCTCTTTTCTACCTCTGAAACGGGTTAACGTCGTGCCATGTCTGTGTGAAGTGCATGATTGTATAGTACTTAAAGGAGCAGTTTGTAAACTTTAAAGCCCTCTTCACTTTTAAAGCGAAAGTGAAGTGCTGTGAAAACACCCATAAGCATCCTTACCACAAAACCAGCTGTTTATGGCTTGTGAGTCACCTTTTGACAAAACTGGGGGCGGGGCTAGTTTCTGGTCCATGAAAAAAAGGTAAATAGATACCTTATACTGAGTGCAAGAAGAGAAAAAGGTGGAAACATGGGCAGTAAAGAGAACTCGAGGTATGGTGTTAAGAAAAGGGAAAATAAATACTGTACTCCACCACGAATCGTGCCGTGTTTGTTTTGATTTTTATGATATTTTAGTTCCTAACAGGCAGTCCGTACAGGATTTTTTGTGATCGTTGCAGCCAAAAACGCTTGATTTTGCTGTGGCTTTTTTCAAAATTTACACTGTAACTGGCAAGGTTTTTTGTGCTGTATTTTATGGAAAACTACTCGAATCAGCAAAATCGCAATCGCATGAAATTGTTTTGCACGGGCTTTCGCAGCGATGTTTGTTGGTAAATGAGACCTTTTAGCGTGTTCGACGCACATGAATCCAGAGGGCGTTGGCTGAATGTGCGTCATGATGACATGACATGACACGTCTTGGCCCAAATTTTTTCGCGAGTTTGCTTTATTGTGCATAATTTCTCGCAAAATCACAACCATTTGGGTTTGACATGCCAAATAATCATTTCTTATAGAAGCATTATTATTGTGCTGACATTCTGTCCTCAGATGATAAACTGGATTCAGAGATCTGCTGCGCGTGTTTCTCAGCCCTGTTCTTTGTCACTGAGCCCCAAAATGATTCAGCGCCTGGGAAATCATGTAGTCTGCACTTCATTCTTATGATCTATGAAATCACATTAATACTGTATGATCCGTCTAGGAAGACCTTTAAACGTTACACACTGCACCTTTTTAACTTTTAATATTATGTTAAACCTCTAACCCTGTTGTGTTTTGTTCCTGTTCATGTCATCAGCCTTCTTTGTGCCACGTCATGTCTTCTGAAATTACAGGCTGTGACATAACTGCTCCTAGGTTTTTTTTTTTTGCCTGTGTTGCATCTTCACGAGTACGTTCTTCCTCAGCCGTCGATCACACGTCCGAGCCGTTTCTCAGCTTGTTCAGATGAGAAAATTCATAGAATCCGTGGGTGGTCATCAAAGTGTGTCTGCGCAAGGAGGAGACTTCTGTATATAACAGCCAGTAGTAGGAAGAGGATGATGTCTGCCGATGACTAATGTGGTTTTCTGCACGGTGTTTACAGTGGAGGTGGGAGGAGGTTGTAGAGTGCTGAATGACAGCTCCTGCCTTTTATATGCTCCGTCTCATCAACCTGGATGTGGGAGAAATCCTCCAGAGACCTAGGTCCTGTCATGTGGACTATCCTCTTCAGCCACGGGCATTCAACCGTTTCAATGTGGATTTGTTTTGTATCATTGTCCTGCTGGAAAACCCAACAATGACCCAGTTGGCAGAAGCAGCTAGATTCTAGATTCTCATTTTTAAAAAATCCTTTTGCTCCTATCAGGGAGGCCATGATACCATGTATCCTAGCAAGGTTCTCGGTGCCTCTGGAGGAAAAACAGCCAGAACATCTCAGACCCTCCATCTTAAGAGTGGAGATTAGCTTCTTTTTTTGTTTAACCAGCCTTCATTTTATGGCAAACCAAACTTTTGAGTTCTCTGACCGTAGAACCCGGTTCCAGTCCAAGTTCCACTAGCATCTAGCGATCTACTAAAACGTATTGGAAAGATCTCTTGGGGACAGTGGTAGCTCAGTGGTTAAGATGTTGATGTAAGATGTACTGATTGGAAGGTCATGAGTTCAAATCCCAGAACTGCCAAGCTGCCACTGCTGGGCCCTTGAGCAAGTCCCCCTTAACCCTCAACTGTCCTGGGGGTGAAGCAGTGGTTAAGGTATTGACCTACTGATCAGAAGATCATGAGTTCAAATCCCAGCTTCACCAAGCTGCCCCTTTTGAGTCCTTGAGCAAGACCCTTATCCTTCAGTTGTATCTTATTGTAAAATTATGGTCCCACTGGAGTTTTCCAGAAAGCACATAAAAGACTCTTAGGACATATGACACAACATTCTATGATTCTGATGAAAAACAAATTTCACCTTTTGGTCCTGATTGCCAAACATTTATATCTGAAGAAATAAAACAGGTACCACTCATCGTCTCGACAGTTCCATCCGTACAGTGAAACATGGTGGTGGTAGCATCACGACGTGGGGATGTTTTTCAGCAGCGAGGAATGGGAAACTTGAATGATTTGACGGAGAGTGATCAACGTACAATACAAGAACAATGTTGAAAAAAACCTGTTCAAGTGCACACAGGACATCAGACTGGACCGACATAAGAGTGACCTGATGTCAGAAGAGGGCCCAGCCAGAGCGCGGACTTGAATCCAAATGAAAAGCTCTCCGGAGAGAACTGAAAACAGGTATAGAGCAACATTCCCAATCCAAACCGATAGAGTTTGAGAGGTTCTGCAGAGAGAAACGGAAGCGGATCCTCAAATCCACGTGAACCAAAGCTTGTAGCATCGCGTAGAAGAAGACTTACGACTGTAAACACTGCCAAGAAGCAGCTTCGACGATGTACCGAGTAAAGGGTGTGAACACGTTTGTGATTCTGACTTTCCTTTTTTTTTCCCCATAACTTTAATAACAAATTTACTTTTTAAGAGAAACAATGTTTATTCAAAAAAAGAAAAAGAAAAAAGGAAATCGATCTACATACATTTCTCAGTGCACTGTAGTACAGTGAATAAATACAGTCAGAGAAAATAACTGAAAAAACAAATGATGTGGTCTATTCTAACAGAACAATAAGGATGATAAGAGATAATTACGACGACGGTACTGATTGACGGATATCGCATGTACTATGTAAATATCCATCTTGCAGCTCACACTGAACTGCGGCTTTGTTGTGCAAATGAGCCGCTTTATCTGCTTTCCTACGGTACACACTGGACATCCACTGCATTTTTATTCAGAGAGCTTCCTCTGAATTCACCTATTTTTCCCTTTTATCCTCCTACGGATACTTTGAAGTCCTTTCTGTTGCATTAACACACTGCCACGATCCCACTGTGCCACATTACACATACAGAGTCCTTGCTATTCAGTACAGGGTGGCCTGGGGGTTACGTGCTTTGGCAGGGATTGCGTTGATGTTTTTTTTATTTTTTTTTATTTCTCTCGCTCTCTTTTCTTTCTCTATTTCTTTCACTCCAGGGAGTTGACGTCATCATCAATGCCAGCAGCATGGACGACATCGACCCCTCAGCCATCGGGCAGAGATTGACCAATGGGACGGGGCCGAGCGCTAGCCCGGTGCTCGGCCGCCTGCGAATGAGAGACGAGGAGAACGCGGAGCACGTTGTACGTGACGTGGGGTCCGGGAGAACCCTTTGTGTGTGTGTGTGTGTGTGTACTGTGTATGTGTATGTGTGTGTGCTCTTGTATATCTATAAGTAACTATTCAGTTTCAGAGGGAAGTGCTTAAGCATTTTCTTACTAACCACATTGTTAGAGCGTGGGGGGGGGGGGGTGAATCAATGCTCTTCACTGTGCACGGCCAAAGCACCGAAGTGTGACTCATACACACTTCTAAAGCTTTCCAGCTCTTTCCGCCTGTTTATCTCGCAGATCAGCATGACCTCCATCCCTGCTGCAGCCTCGTTCTTCATTTAACCACGTAATGAATAAACACAGACAGCGTAGCGCTCGCCACACGATAAACCGACATAAAGTAGCTTCAGCTTGTGCGCTGAATCTATTCCGTTCTTAGCGCGTCACTAGATCTTTAATTGTCCCCGTGGCACCTCGTTTGAAACGTCTCCGTCTCCGTCTTTAATCGTGCTCCCAATGAGATAACAGTTTTTCTCCTTTTGCGTTTTTCTCTCCTCCCACAGGGCACCACCTACCAGAAAACGAACGCGGAAATCGAGATGAAGAGGATCAACCGGGAAGAGTTCTGGGAACAAGCCAAGGTAGAGATCGGATTCCGCCACGGCTGCGCTCACGAGGAGGATGGATCTGAGGAAGGGCTCTTTAAAGCCGAGGCGTGAATCAGCACGACCCATGCTATCCCGCTGTTCCTGATCTTTTATAATCCTAGCTTTTGCATTAATGCAGATCGGAGTGAGGAAATGTCATTTTTGTCATTTTAAAATTTAAAGTGCATGGCCACAGGATTTAAGAGCCACGATTTGGCCTCATAAGATAATTATCAATAATTGGTTCTGGAGGCTTAGCCTTCAAATGTGGCTTGGGAAAAAACGCCCAGATTGCTGGCCTATATTTGTGATCTGCACTGATTATAAGATATTTAAAGAAGAGAGTTCAGTTTTTCCCCTGAGGTCGACGGCAAATCCGATTCCTAGTTAGTTCTTAATTCTGAAATGTTTACGTGCGTATTTATGCACATTCTGGGATGGAAATTTCATGGATAGACGGGTGCACTGACCCTCCACCACAAACCGTTATCTTTCTCTGTCGCTCAATCCTGCTTTTTTTTTTTTTCTTTCTTCAAAATGAATGATATCACAGCCACATGCTACGTACGTATAGTAGTTAGGACAGTTCTTCAACGTTTTGCATTTTCGACCTCTCTAACAGCGGGAAGAAGAGCTGAGGAAGGAGGAGGAACGAAAGAAACTGGCAGAAGAGCGGCAACGCTTCGAAGATGAGCGGATGGAGCTGGAGAGGAAGGAGCAGGAGGAGAGAGAGAAGAGATACCGTGAGAGGGAGAGGCAGATTGAGGAACACAGGCAAGCACTCTGGAGGACATCTCCAGACATCTCCATTCGTTCGTTTGCGCGTTTTTATTTGTTTTTCTTTCAAAGGAAACATCGTCTTGCGTTCTTTTCACAGGAAGAAAATGCAAGAAGAAGAGGAGGCTAAAGACAGGTCACGACCTCAGCCCCTGGTTGTAAGAATGTGTAATGCTTTGCATACTCGCTTTAGTCTTCTTCGCTCGGCCACGCTGTAATTTTCAGATCAATAAATAAAACTTTGTAGTCACAATGTCTACATACAAACGTACAGCAGAATTATTGCTGGTTAAACAATTCGACAATCCGATGGCACGCTGAGGGGAAAAACTACACTTTGCTGCCCTCTGCTGCAAACTACAGCACTTCTTTTTTTTTCCTTGTTTCTTCAGACAGAGCCCAGTTGTGACGACCTCTCTCAAGACAAAAAGGAGTCCGAGGTCGAGGTGAGTCGATTTGTTCGTTCCGGAGCCCCTAAAATTATCGCAACCTTTATATTAAAAAAAAAAAAAAAAATTATAAAAATTCTCCTCTATACAAATTCTGGGTAAACCCTCGTCGGGTACCGGCCGTGAGACGTAAATCTAGCTTAGATGTAGGTCAAATCGTGTTGTTGCATCAGAAATACTTCTGGGCTTTGCATGTGGGTCAGTGGGATTCCTCGTACGGTTTTGGGACTAGGACGGCGTACGGAAATAGCACTCTGATGGTGGCTGGGTTTTTTGTTTTTTTAAAAAAAATTTTTTTATACAATATGAGGCAACTGTTGTGGAAATAACTCCTAACATGATGTTAACCTTAAATAATTCCATGATACATTTTGAATAAATGTAAATAAATAAATAATAATAAATAAATAACCCCGACAGTCAGTTCTAGAATTATTGGCACCCTTGGTAAAGGTTATGAAGAAGTGTCTCTATGGTTCATTTGCTTGATCTCAACTTTTAATGGAAGAAAATTGATTCTAAGTAATTGTCTGATTTTTTTAATCACTATTATTGGTAGCCCTTTACTTCGTATTTTGTTTAAGCTTGAATTCTGTGGTCGTTGAACCATTTTTGTGTGGATTGGAGCATCCGTTTTGGATCATTAAGCTAATCCAAGGACATCCCCCCCTCCCCCCCCTCCCCCCCTTTATTTCCTCTATATTTTTGTCTTTACCAAATATGCCACTCAACGACTTTACAGCAGGTACAGACGGCAAGAATTTATTAAATTTCGATGTTGTTCTGTATCGTACATTTCTCTATTACATGTTCAAATGATTTAATGTTAATGTTAATGTTATTATATTAATTATAATAAGGCAGACATGCAACTGATACCGGTACATACACAAATTTCGAGATACTACACTGTGAGATTTTATACCTGTACCATATTGTTATTATTCGATATCGTCTGTCTGGGACGTTGTATCCTGCAGATACCAGGATTATTATTGTTTTTTCTGGGGGGGGCGGGTTTTCGTCGGCAGGAGGCAGCGGCCATAATCGCCCAGCGCACGAGCAACCCTCGAGAGTTCTTCAAGCAGAGAGAAAAGGCTGTAGCCACCAGCTTGGACACGTCACCCATCAGCTCCCACAGGACCGGTAAGACCACGGGCTAGAGGGAAATGGTGAAAACGGTGAAAAGGGCTGGAGGGAGTTACAGGAACTAGCCTAGGAAGTCTAGAGGCAGGAGTTCCATCACTACATTTCAGATAGAAATGACCATAAAGGATGGTTTTGAAACGAGAGAACGTCTTTCCGAGCTGTTCTTGTGTAGTTTTATCCAACTTTCAAACGCTTGAACGATACAGCGAGTACGTTTACGGCGTTTAGCAGACGCCCTTGTTCAGAGCGACTTACGTTTAATCTCATTTATACGACTGAGCAGTTGAGGGTTAAGGGCCTCGCTCAAGGGCCCAGCAGTGGCAGCTTAGTAGTGCTGGGATTTGAACTCACACCCTTCCGAGCAGTAGTCCACCGTCTTAACCACTGAGCTACCAATTTGAAGCTAAAATTCCAGAAGGATTCACGCAAGCGTTCTATAAATATACACCGACTGCCCCGACAACTGCCCTTTCGTCTTCCGTTATAATCAGGTGTTCTTCTCAGCGCACGTTAAAATGATTGTTTTGTAATCATCCTGATCCACGATCTAATCTCTGTCTGCAGTGGGTAGAGATTAGATTCAAACCGCTTGGACTAATCCTTGACTTTTAAACTCATTTTAAAGCTTATCCGTGTGTAACCTCGTGTAGTATTCTCTACACTGGATTTTTAAAAACAAAACGTATATTTTGTGCACGGTTAGACTGCAGGAAGACATCTCATCTCTTTGTTTTTTTTTTGTTTTTTGTTTTTTTGTCTTTTCTGTAGAGAAGATTCTGTGCCAGATAGAAAAGCAATCACACTGGTACGGGGGAGGAAAAGTGAAAGGCGATGCACGGGCGATATCATTTGCGCCGCACCGAGAAGCGAAACTTTCACCGAGTTGCTATTACATCGCTTGACGCCTCTTCGGTGAAAAAAAACGCGAAAAGCACCGTTAAAAGCGATCCACGCGGCTGCGTCGAGTTTGACTGTGTTTATGTGAAATACAGTAGACAGACATGAGTGACTTCCCGGAAACGTGTCACACTGAAACGCAAAACCGTCGCACTTGTGTTGCAGTAGTGTCACACCGAGATGCAATCACTGTCCAATCACAGCCCTAAGCTGTACTCGGGGGCGTGGTTGTAATCCGACAGTGACCTCATTTCTCACAAGGCGTCGCTGTACGTATAAAAGAACGCCCTTTTTAGGTCATGCTTTTCAGTGTGGCGTGTTGCCGTCGTGGGACAAATTAAAAACGATCTCGCTCGTGCGTATTGCGTTTCGCTTTTCAGTGCGATTGTGATTTTCTCTCTCGGAAGGAATTTTCTCTTTACCTTTCAAGATCGCGACTAATCCAAGTCGGATCTGAAAGAAGACGGCAGTGGCATCCGTCCGTGTGATCCAGAGACGCGCGAGATTAAACCGAGCTCTGGATTAAACACGGGCGTGAATGTTTAACAGTCTGTCTCGGTTTAAAGCAGCTCTGTTTTAGCGAGCGCTAAAGTCTGCGTCTCTAGAGAGCGCTCTCAGCAGACTGCCTGACAGTCGTACTATTTTTGCAGGGTGTGAACACGTAGAACTAACAGCTTTTTTTTTTCCCCCCTTCCTTTCTCTTCCCCTTTTTCCTCCTGATATTTTCCATATTCCGCTATTCATTCCATGTATTTGTTTATTCATTTGTATTTATTTTGGGTTGATGCATTTCATGTCGTATGATGATCCTGGACCTGTCCTCCACCCTCAATCTACCCTGCTGAAAAATAAAAAATCGTCGCTCATGTGACCCTCCGTCCACTAACGCACGTCCATTCGTCCACCCCGATCTTTCTCTGTCTCTAAAACCTCCTTGCATTCTTCCTTTCATTGTCTTCATCTTGTCCCGGCTTTTCCTTTGTGTGTTCCGCATGCCTGTGCGTCTCCGTCTGTCTGTCCCTCCCTGGGCTCCCTGTCTCCTTGTTTACCAGGCCGCTTGGACAGTCCGTTCTTGAAGCAGCAGCACAGTGTGTGTGTGTCCAGTACATCCTTCTCTCGCACCCCAGGCCCACTTGGTAGGTACTGGACTGAGCCAGATTCATCAGCGCAGGAGCACCCGTGTCTCTTTTGCCCTATAGCTCGTCACTCTCGCGCCCCACTCCTACCACCACCACCACCACTGCATCACGTTCTGAATCGTTTGCTGTATTGGCTGTAGCTGCACTGCACTCGGAGTGGATATCACATCTGACAGCTCTTATTTTTAGGATACACTTTGCTTTTTCCCCAAGAATAGATCTCTCTCCACAGAGTAAAGGTGCTAGTGTCATGAAATTGTGCATGCCGTCCTACCAGCTTGTATTTTAAGCTTAGATATAAGCTTAATATATCATTATGATTCATTATGATATAAGCATAATGT
>JANDJT010000081.1:22339601-22372707 GCA_024331685.1 Stegophilus panzeri | reverse complement strand
TATAAAAAGATATAGACTCTTCATAGGTCATCTTGCATGTAGTGCTTTGCTTTTTATATCAGATGTGCAGGAATAATCTAGTGCATCTTTAGACAGCACTGGGTGAATAGTTGTTTTATTTGTTTTAGATAAATGGTCTCTTGCTCGTTCCCTGTCCTGTATCCTCGTGTCGAAGGATGTCGCGTGCCTGCCAGTACCACCGTATAGAATGTCAGGCATGCGCAGTGTATCGTTGCGATCGTTGTTAGGGTTAATGATCATACATTTCTTTTGTTTACACCTTGAAAGAAATACAAAGGACCCAAATTAGGGATTTTAGCCTGACACATGACAGGAGTCAAAAAAATGTTGATGCTCTGTCACTGAGGTCACTGGTTTTCCCTTCCACTGCTGGAGAAAAACCCCTACTGGTTTTTATTTTGTGAAATCAAGGTCCGATCATTTCAATCCTGCGCCGAAATGTTCAAGTCAAGGTGTGTCAAGCATACATACATACATACTACACACCGGGTCCGGCGAGATAAACGCTCTAATCTAACCCACCTAATCAGTATTAAATTCGTGTTCTAAATGGAAAAAAAAAAATCAGCTTATAATTGAACGGAAATTTCTTTTATGTAAAAAAAAAAAAAAGTGCTAATATCTTATTCCACTAGAGGGCGAAATAGAGAAATAGCCATCATTTCATTAGCCAGGTTGAAAAGTTGACGCTCTAGCCATTTCTTTTCTTTTTCTTTTTTTTTTTTTTACAGAAGAGGGCCATATATGGATGTGATGGTCAGGTGTCCACATACTTTTGTTTGGTGACAACGCGTTTTCACCTGAAGCCGTCGGAATACTCAGACTTGATTAAATTCACTGCTATAATTACGACTACACTCGGGAGTAGACCTCACGCTATATATTTATATGCCACGGTATCATGATTCTAACGTTTTAAAACTAGATTTAGCATCCCATGTCAAAGTGGCTTCGATATCGTGTAGGTTTGTAGAGACAGGAACTCGTCCTGTCTTAATTTATATACATCTGGAAAAAAACGGACGCCGTCCTGATACGGCTTTACTGTTCTTTATTCGCTGAACACGATACAGGCTTCTCAGTGCTCTGAGATTTCCACACATCCGTCGTCCCTGGCGTCCGTGTATTTGCGTATATTTCCTTTTAAGGCACGATCGTGGATTTAGATATAGAGTTAGGGCCTTGATTTTACAAAGTCATGAGGTGAAGTTTTCTGTTACATCTCACTCATATCCCCCCTCCCCCTCCTCCTCCTCCTCCTCCTCCTCCTTCCGCACGCTTCCTATTAATTGGACGATACCTGCCCCGCCTGCTCTGCCTGCCCCACCTGGGCTTCCCCTCATGTCCTGACCTGTGAGTGTGTATAGCATTTCTCTGAACGTGTATGACCTCTATAGAGTTCACCTGGTGTGCTATGAGTTCACGGCATGCTTCCTGGGATGTCAAACGGCAGCCTCACACAAACACACACACACACACACACACACACACACAAATTTGCCAATCTATTCAGATCACTATGACGCAATCTTCTACTCAAGCGGCTGCTGTTTCTTTGTGTTACTGTTACACAGCTTCTGTTCCGTCGTCGTTGTCAGTGTATTTTACAATTATGTAAGGTTCTCGTTCAGCAGAGGTCCAGCACGGACGCTTACATAATTGTACCTTCGTGCGTGTTACGAGAGTGTTCGTGCCTGGATTTCAGGTGCTTCTTGTTTTACATGGAGGACTTAGTGTCGACCTGCTGTGTGGGATTCGGGATCTGTTGCTAATTAACCTGGCTTTGAAATTTAATCAGCCCACTGGCCAGATGTGGGTAAAATTAGGCAGGAAGTTCTTGTAATGTACCACTTTGATGCTAACCTTACAGTGTATATATAGGTTTGTGCATGTGTACTTTACTTAAGGTTCAAATCTGGAGACTAAGATTAAGCCATTACATAATAATAGCCATTACATTAAGCCATTACATAATATTAATATTTTAATCTAATATATGGTCATCAGTGATGCCATCTGCCTTAGCAAGACCCCCTCCTGCCATTCAATCAATCAATCAATCAATCAATCGGTCAATAAACAAATAAATAAATAAAGACGATAGAATTTTGTGTTTGCATTTACTTGAAATATTCTCCAGGTGTAGATGTAGAAGACGTAGACGAAGAAGTAGTTAATCTACACTGATAGTTTTACTTTTCTGTCTTTTGGTAAAAAATGTTTTAAACATGGCTTTGAAATTCAGGAAACACAAGACTCGACAATTGTTCTTTAATAAAGATTAACACCTCAATGGTTAATCAAAGGAAATTAAAAAAATAATAATAATAATAAACACATTTTTTTGCTTCTGAATTATGAAGGAAAGTAGGAGTGTATAAATCATAAGACTTAATAAACAGATCTGTGTGAATGTGTGGTTCCTTGGTCGTGTAAAACACTAAGACACGCTCGAGCCGTTCATGAGCTCGTCGGTTCGGTCCGGTTCGGTTCTCGGCTGTCTGAATCAGCACCTGCATGAACGTCGATTATGCGTTACGCATAATCGCGTTTGTTATTCACGTTTGTTTCCTGCATGCGTTACGTGTTTTGCGTCTCTCTCCGGGCCACTTTCACGTCACGCTTGCTGTTGTTGTGAACGCTTTCTGTGCTGTGTACGCTGTTTGTGTTCAGTGGTGATATTTTGTTCGGTAACGTCATTATTCGCCACTTGTGCTTTCACGCTGAACGTTGTGTTCTCTGTCTCTCTCTCTCTGATTGGTCAGATGACTCTGCTGAAGGCGTCTCGACCGCTTCCCCGACACCACCCATCCCTAAAATCGCCATCCAGGAAGACAAAGACGACAACAGCCAGAAGGAATGGGGTAAGGCCCTTAGAGGGCGTGCTCGAATTTCGCCCGTTTTTGAGACGATTTGATTTTCTCGCTCTTGGTGCTTTCAGGGGTAAGAAACGAAACAAAACGCCCCGGCCCGTTTTCCAGTACTCAAATTCACATTGTCACTTTATATAAACAGCTGCATCAGTAAAAATGCAATATTACATTCTGAAGCTCATCATCATTTCTGTTTGTTCTCCGGCACAGCTTGTTTTTCCATAAAGAGCAATAACCTAGAGACTAAATTAGCCTGCATGACACCAAGCAAAGATTATACTAGCAGATAGCACAGAGAAAAGAAGTTTTTGTCATCCCAGTGCAATCCAAACAATATTCCAGTCAGCAGCGGATCATGACTATAGACTTTGGTGATGTAGGAACGACATGAATAACGACATTAATATCAGGTGTGTTTCCTGAAGAGCTAATATTATTAACCAGGGTTGCCAGGTTTCAGCAAAACCCAACTACAAACCAACTTTTGGAAAACACTCTTTTTCTCAGCCTTCGCTTGGGAAACAAAGTCACCGTGGTGTGCACGCATTTCTAATGCACAGACGTATATCCACTCCGTAATCCCTCGTTCCGTCTCCAAATCTTCGCAATATATCTTACAACATAAATGGTTCTGTACATCATAGACACACTGTCTGCGCTTACGCTTTGTGTTTGTTTGTGGAAGTGTATTCAGATTGAAATTCAGATCATTTGCTATAAAACAAGATCTTAGCGGCTGTGGAGTATTTATAAATGAGGGTAATCCTGGTGATCCTGTCATGAACTGCTCGTCCTGCACTGAAAATGTTCACAGAGCGAGCATGGGCAGCGCGATTCCTGCCCCAATGGGCCTCTATTTATTAGTGCTTGTTCACATTGCAGTTCCCATTTCTGGCCACTAGGTGCAATAATAACTCTATGGCGCTTACTGGGGCAGTGAGCACGCTTTACTACGATTTAGAATCGACTGAACATCTGCGCATATCTCTCAAATAACTTTTTTTCGTTGATATCGTCGATCGCTCCAAAGAGTTAATTAGTATTTTAACAGAATTTCAACCCATATGGAATGAATGAATGAGGAATGTCAAATTTATTTGTATTAAATACTTACATCCTGAGGCAAGAACTTTATGTAAAATCTCTCCCAAGGCCACCTGAGAGCAGCTTGATTAGTTCATGGAGCATGTCCAGGACAGATGACACAGCCTCTGGTCTGTTTAATAAGCCGCACAGCTGGGAGGACGGCGCTGCTGTCTTGTCCCAGATCGGCTCTCTGGAGCAAACAGGCCCAAATGACTACTGGGACTCATTTGTTTGCTGTGCCCTTATTTGCTTTCACAGCTCACTGCTTTTCCTCGGCGCTTGTTTGCTCAGCCTGGCGACACGGTTTGGTGTCCTGCGTTAACGCGCTCCGCCGAGACTTTCTCCGTTACTGTAAATTACTGTTCATTATCAGAACAGGGAGAGCATGCACCCGTAAATATGTTTTATAACACCATCGGTGCTCCCTGCAGAAAGATGGAAAAAGATGGCAGGTGTGTGCGCATAGGTGTGAATTTAACCAAAATAAACTAGAGGAAATGCGTCTGAGAACAAATTCGGATTTAACAACAGTCGCTTTTAGCACAGAGTGACCTGTATATCGTGGAATATAATGGTATATATACATATATAGATAATATTGATGGTACAGCGGGGAAGGAATCCCCGATTTGATCCTGAGTTCGGGTTACTGTTCTCGGGGGAAATGTTCTCCCTATGTCCACCACCCAAAACCATGAATGTGTCTGCGCATGGTGTTCTGCGATGGACTGGTGTCTCATCCAGGAAGTATTCCTGCCTCAGGAATACTAGTTAGTGTTAGTTGGCGTTCCAGTTCATCCCAAAGGTGTTCAGATGGGTTCAGGTCGGGGCTCTGTGCAGGACACTCGAGATCTTCCACTCTAACCTTTACGCACCATTTCTCTCCAGCCCCTGAGTCTCCTGAGCGAGTCCCGGTGCAGGAGTCCGAGCCTGTCCAGACCGACGTTCCTCAGGATCATCCCACAGAGTTGAAATCCACCAGCGCTGAGGACACACTGCTGGATATGTGGGAGAGCAGCCCGGCGCCCACGGCCACACCCTGCCAGGCCCCACACATCATGGACCTGATGGGCGATGCCGACTCGTCACCCAGCCTCCCTCAGCCCTTGCTCAGCTTTGATGACGTGCCTGACGCCCAGCTGTGCCCCTCGTCCGAGGACGCGCCTTCCAGCCTGGTCGACGTTGCTGAGTCGCACCACATGACCCTGAGCTACCAGCAGGCCTCCGACAGCCAGGAGCTGGACGAGAGCCAGGAGTTGCTGACCAACGGAGACTCGCTGCTCAAAGAAGGGACTCAGGTGAGCAAACGATCACGAGTGTTATTCCAAACAACAGCAAATAACTTCTCATATTCAAAGAAAAGCACAAATTATAAAAGGACCAACCCCAAAATTTCTACATATTCTTTGTCGTGGTTATCTATACTCCGTAAAACAGATTCCACTTCTAACATCTGATTAGCCGAGCTTTGTTCAAACCTTGATATACATGACACTTTAGCCATTGTTCTCTCAACAGAATACCCTAATCTTTGTCCGTTAAGTCGCTTAGCAACCAAATCATATGCTCAACAGACTATATTAGCATGCTTTTATATTGATAATTGCTTTTCTATTGTGTTAGCATTTGAAAGTTTTTATATATATATATATATATATATATATATATATATATATCTGCTCGTTTTGAGCTATTATTACAGAAATGTGTTCGTTCATAACTTTACAAACATTTATGTTTAGATTTTGTACTTTTTAAAGATAAGCTTCTATACCAGTGCAGTTCATAGTTTTCTGGGTTTTAGCGCATTCGCCTAAGCAATTCAACATCATCGGTTATCGTCTTTCATCAAAGTGGAACGACTTTTTGCAGGATGTAAATATCATTTTAGTCTCATGGCCATCTCACTAGGATATTATTTTAGAGAAAACTACATAGAATTTTATACGCTCAGAAACGTGGCTCGTTTATACTGTAGAACTGACCAGGAAATGTGTTTTGCGTCACCATTAGATGGCGCCAAAACCTATTCTGTTATCATTTAGCATTTTCCAGCCATCACTAATAAGCATAATGAGGCGGCTCATTAATCTGTGACAGATGACGATGTTTGGCTACTGAACATGTTGAGATGGAGGTGTGTGTGTGTGTGTGTGTGTGTGTGTGTTTTGTACAGGCGAGTGAAGGCTATTTCAGCCAGTCACAGGAGGAGGATTTCGCTCAGTCTGATGAATGCTCAGCAAAAGTCAATCCCACGCCAGTATTTTACAACAAACCACCAGGTGAGACGTCACAAGAGCTCCATAATCAAAACAAACACAGGCGTAGTCTATAATAATCATCATTATCATCATCACAAATGTATAAGGCATTTGTTATATATATTTTTCATAATTATTCATGAAAATGCATTGCGCTTCATAGCAATGTCGTTTATGCATTATGAATTGTTAATGCAATGCATGATAAGTAGTGTAAAGTACAGTGGCTTGGATAAGTATTCACCCCCTCGAGCTTTTCTGCCAAAAAAAATCACGCATAGAACAATAAGCACACGAATAGGAAACTGATAGGAAACCGAGTTTCTTTGCCGTTAACGTTATACGATTTCAAACACTGGTTATAATGCATGTTAACCGTTCACAATGCATAATAAAGACTGCTATAAAGTGTAATGCGTTTGCATAAACAGTTATGACATTATGTCTACAATGCCTTGTGTGTGCATTATAACATTTTATGAACTTTATGCAGGTCAAGAGCTTCAGTTAATGTTCGCACATTACAGACAGAATGTTGAGAATTTGTGACCTTTCTGATCTCGGAGCGTGCCAGTGATCCCGTGAGTGTTTCAGAAATCTTCCGGGAATTCCTGAATTTACACAGAACGGCGCGAAAAACAAAAAACATCCAGTGATGTAGAATGGCCAGACCGGTTCGAATTGACGTCTCGTGCTACGGTCCAAAATGGTCTGATGTGAAGCTCTTGATTTTAACTGAAGCTCTTGAGTAGTATGTGCGTAATTGTGTGCACCGCGCCAATCCAATGCTACTCGATTGGATGATTATGGGATGTTTGCCCGAATGCCCAGGCGTATACTTTAAAGGTTCCGCTTCCGTATAAACTCAGCGTATGTCTTTATCTGCTGTTTTCTTGCTGCAGAGATCGACATCACATGCTGGGACACGGACCCCGTGGTGGACGACGATGACTAAGACCACCGGAGGCCGCTAGCCTACGACTCCCAGGAAGAAAGAAAAAAAAACAAAAAAAAAAAAAACACTTTTACAAAGCTTATTCCGAGCTTATCACGATACAAATCTGTACGATATTTTAGCAAAAAAAAAAAAGAAACAAACAAAAAAGGTTAGCCACTGAAAAGGATCCGGGTTATTGTTAAAGATGCCAGCGGGTTTAAGCTCTCTCGGTTAGTCTGTGTGTGTGTCTGTGTGTGTGTGTGTGTGTGTGTGTGTGTGTGTGTACAAGTCATTATTTATTTCCGTTCTCTTTTTTGCTATGCAGAGTATAGCACGGTGTGTATTTAGCGCTCACCTGTGTTGTATCGACTCCCTGTGCCTGACAGGTGTGACCAGTAGCAGATAGAGCGTCCTGTTTTTTGTTTTTTTTAGCGATGTTCCAGAACCTCAAATGACGGAAAGGTTCTTTGCTCCAGCCAAGGTAGTACCGAACTTCCCCTCGTTAGACGCTCAGGCTAGTATTCAGCACCTTTCTTATTAAGATCACCGATAATCCAAGCCGATATTAAGTTGTTCCATCTCATTTGGTCTTTCGGAACGAGAAGATACACACCGCTGTGTGATCGATCTCGATCTCGTCTCCGAATTCTTCGTGATTTAAACGAGACTCGTTTCTTAGACGCCATTACGTTCCAGTCAGGTGACAGTGACTAAACTCTGCTTGATTTGCTTCATTTCCTGTGCCAAGGGTTTCTCCAGCGATTTGATGTTTTCACGCTATCGTGTCGGTGTTTTCCGATTTTATAATCAGGTGCCATAGGTATATTTCTACCTATAAAAAGTAGTATTTTCCTCTTCTTTTTTTTTTTCCCCCCCAGTGTTCGCAATAGAATTAGAATCAATTTGACTCAGAGCTTAGGCAATAACAATTTGAATGCATATTTAGCTGTGTGTGTGTGTGTGTGTGTGTGTGTGTGTGTGTGCTTTTTAATGAGAGAGTCACATTTCCTGTGGATATTGGAGTATTTGTATACGGTTTTACCAAACCCTCGAATCCGACCTTGACGCCATTGCGGTCTCGATGGAAACCCTACCTGCGGTAACTGTTGTGAAGGCATCGAAAGCCTTCGAAATGTCCACGAAGTATTCCTAACAGTCCGATATACCGGATACTCGTCCGTCATAACCGCGGCTCCTTCTCACAGCTCTTCTAGACGAATTTTGTTCAACATCTGTAGCTTGGACTGTCCTCAGTCTTCCGTAGTTTCGTATTTCTGACCTGTTTTCAGTACGATCCTAAGCCTTGTCGTTTTAGTTTGTCAAGTTGTTCTTTTTAATTGTTTTTTTTTTTTTTATTATTATTATTATTATTACTGTTACAAAGTAAAAAAGGCGAAATAAGCAATAATACTAAACTGATGTAGTATTGTTTTGTAAATAAAATCAACAACAGGACGATAGTGACGAAACGCGCGTAACCGAAACGATCGGCGTCGGAACACACGTGCGTTAACGTCTTAACGCGTTTTCTTAAACCCGGATTTGACGTGGCTGGTTTGTGACGGGGAGCCAACCCGCATCTTTAACGATAACCGAGGCCCTTTTGACGTGATTTCAGTGTACTCTTTAACCTCCGAGCTCCTCCGTAGTGATTCTTACGCTCTTTCTTTCTCTCACACACTACTAGGAGATTACTACTACCAATACTATTGCTACTATTACTACTAATATACTACTCCAGTTTGCCCTTTGTCCCTGAAGCAAGGCTTAGCAACTCCTAAACTCTCTCTCTCTCTCTCTCTCCCTCTCTCTTTCTTTCTTTCTTTTTTTCCCTCTCTCTTTTATTATTGTTTTCTATCCTTCTCCTTTTTTTCCCCCCTTTTCGTCCGCTTTTTCTGTCACATGCTGTTTTTGAAACAAGCACAAGATCTTTTGTGACATGCTACGTGCTTCTGTATGTTAATAAAAGATTTCAAAAACAAGTCAGTCAGCTCACTGGTGCAAAATACACACACACACACACACACACACACACACACACACACACACACAAATATTTCCTTCTTATTTCAAACCCTGCATTGTTTTCACTTTTATTATCCACGTAGGCCGATGCCACCGACTTCTTCAAGCTGTCCAGTCAACATTTCATTATATATTATCTTTCTAGACTAGTTTTTGAGACAAAGCAGCTATGAATCATCACACAGCTCCAGTAAACTTGGCCACACACACACACTTAAAGATAAAGCACACTGCATGGTATACTGTACATTCAGACAAAAATAATAATAATTTAGCTGTGCAAAATGTCCCAACTGTTCTTTGGATCACACGTACATGAGCACGTTGAGGATAAACGTGAACTGGCAGGTTCATTAAAATAAATAAAAAATAAAAACAATTCTAATTGCGTAAACGTTAAGGATGAGATCCCTGATATTATATAATGTAATCTTTCTAGACACAGGGACGACTGGAGGACCGGTACGCGCCGTCACGTGAAACCTGTGAATGATTCATTTATTTAAAGTGCACCGAGCACTTAGAGCAGACGTGTACAGGACGGACGGCTAGACGGATGGACGGATGCTGTTTTATTATTCTATGTAAACAGACTCACGGAGCTCTGTTTCAGTCGCTTAGCAACACACTGGCAGAGGAGCGACAGTTTACACCTCCGTCTTCTGCCTCACTGCCCGTGGAACGAACAAAGACAAAAGAACTAATGAAAAGACATTAAAATGTAAAAAGAAATAAAATAATCGGGAGCGAGAACGCAAACCAGACCACGTAGACAGACACCGTGATGGTCTTAATCTTAATCTTAATTTGGTCATCGGTGATGATTTTTAAAAAAAATTCGAGTCTGATTGAGGTTCACGTCCTTCTAAAGTGAACCTGGTATTGTTTTTGAGGTGTTTAACGTCCAAAATATATTCCTGTTTACATCTCGGCGTGTCGACGGAGGACTCGGTAAGTATTAAACGTGAAATAAGTAGGAGTTCTGAGTCTCATTGAAACGATAAGGTTATGTCGAGTTGTGCCGTGGCCTCGGTGTCCTTCTAAATGCTCAAATCTGTCAGCTCTGGTACTAGATCTACTCCCCGTCTCACCTTTTTATTCCTTTCGCAAGGTCCATAGACGGGAGCCTGGAGCCTGAAAAAGTCATTAAGGTTTAAATGAATGTTCAATACATGGTGTGAGCAAGCAAGGTTTTTATATACAGCGATAAAAACAGAGCGTTTATATTCTACACTCTGGGAAATTTGTCGCCGAGGTGCTTTCACGCGGTACCTTTAGTGTGTTTTATATATTACACAGCAACGTGAACGTACTTTCGAAAGTTTCAAAGGGATTTTAAGGTACATAATCCTAGGGAACCCTTTTGAATTAATACCCTAGCTAGCGTTAGCATTTTCAGATTGTTCTGAACAGAAATTATTTTTTTTTCTTCCACCAGGATTTCACGGATGAAATAAGAGAACGGTTAATAATGTTCTTTACGTATGATCGCGTACTCTGCTTACAGGAACCCAACACTGCATTTAAATGGAATTGAACATTTTTAGAGCGTTATTCATTTATGCAGAGCTCCTCGGATACCCGGCATTTGGGGGTTCGAATCTCGTCTCCGCCCCGTGTGTGCGGAGTTCGCTTGTTCTCCCCGTGCTTCAGGGATTTCCTCCAGGTACTCAGGTTCCCTCCGTCGGTCCAAAGATATGCGTTGTAGGTTGATTGGCATGCCCAAATTGTCCATAGTGTGTGAACGGGTGTGCGATTGTGCCCTGCGATGGGTTGGCACCCCATCCAGTACGGGTGTCCCCTGCACTGTGACCAGAGGTCCCTGGGAAAGGCTCCAGAGTCCCCACGACCCTGTATCGGATAAATGGTACGGAAAACGGATGGATGGATGGATGGATGGATGGATGCACCATCTTCAAAAACACGCCTATAGCGGCTGTCTAACATCTTCCCATAGGCAGGCGTGCAGGAAGTGACAAATTCTGGACAGGAATTTAGGTCAATCGGGACAATGTTTAGGTTTAAGCTATACTGTCTTGAAATGACACTGGATCAGAACAATTATTCGAAAAAGTTATAAAAATGTATCTCACGTTTTAGATCACGTCCAGTGAAGATGTTCGTTTGTTTTCGGTTTTCGTTTCGAATTCACTTTAAGAGTACTAATATAAAGGCTGACTTCACGCACTTTTCAAGGCAAAAGACACACACACTAAAAGGTAGAAAAGAGCGTGTACTGTAGACACCAACAGACATCATCGTGTGCCTGGAGCATTCTGTTAAAACGCTCACTGTTTAAGAAACAAACAAACAAATAAATAAATAAATAAAGTGTTTCTCATCTAGCATCTTAACGAATTCTAATCAAATGTCATTTGAACGCACGGACCGGATGCTCGAACGCGAGGTTCGTATGCTGAGACGTTGACAAAGACAGCCATTAGGATGAATGAGGTAGAGAGAGCCGAGCGAGGGCAGCGAGACTAAACGGTAATAGAAGACGATTCTGTCGAAATGAAATCGAGGCTTTTACGCACGCGGCATTCAGCACGCTGAAGAAATGCAGCCTGCGTTAGCAAATTAGATCATAGTTACCGCGACTCCCAAAGAGTCACCATTTCAAAATTAGACCTGTTTGTCCAACCCAAAGCGATATACACAAATACATTCAAATGAATACCGTGGCACGAAACTGAAATCGGTCGCTCGAACACGTATGAATCTGAGAAGTGAAAGATCGTCTGTCGAGGAAACGAAGCTTAACGGCTGAAATTACACGGCGAAAAAGGAAACGCTTACGCACGTGGAAATGCATGTTATTTTAAAAGTGAGGTGAAGTCGTAACAAACGGGGAAACAAACTGGGACATGATAAATGCGTCAGTATAGAAAAGTTTTTAAACAGAGACCGACAAAAAGACCAGCAGAAAATAAATAAATAAACTCGACGATGATGGTCTCTCGTTTTACCCTCACGGGCCGGTGAGTTAAAAGCTGCAGGAGACATTTCAGGCAAATGAAGAAGACACCAGATGGTTCAAATTGTTCTGTTCTTCTTGTAGAGCATGTAATTATTCTGAAGAAAAGTTTTACCTTTTTTTATATATATATATATAATATACTAGATCCTTCTAGGGAGAGGGAAAAAAACTTGTGCAGATTTGTGTATTTCATAACAACATTTTACCTCGTCAGAGCAGCAAGGTCATTTTTCACAGTTTATACCGTACATTTTGTACACTTCAGCAGCATGATGAATCTAGTCTGAGAGTCAGACTGCACCAGGACAGTTGCTTATTATCGTTCGTTTGTTTTGTTTGTTCGTTTTGTTCGTTTTTACAAAACGAATCCCGTCGATGTCGTAATGAAACCTCGTTTTGGAGCACCGCTGATTCAATTACAGTATACAAAGTGAACTAATTGCTGCCCTGAAAAGATGCTGTCTGTCGAAAATGAAAGCCATAAGGAGTGATGGGTCTCCTTACCAAACATTAAAAATGCTAAATGAGGAGTTGAATGGTCCAGACGGTACGCCACTGTTCTGAAACTCTCCGATTCCCAGGCTGTGATTATGGCTACAGTACAGACCATGAATGTTGTGCTATGCCGTGTCCCTGTGTTATATCTAGTTTACAAAACAGAACTTCACTGTTCATCCTGCTTATGTTACATCAGTCCAAGGCTGTCGAGATGAAAAAAAAACAAAACAGGGAAGAAGAGAGGCCCAGGAACCATGGCAACAATGCTCACATAATAGCTACTGCTCTGCATCAGGCAGGGACGCCACACAACGAAAGAAAGAAAGAGAGCTGGAGAAATAACGTCTCTCATACGATCTTCGGCTCGAGAAGAAAAGATCGAGAGGAAATGTCTTTCGGGTCCTTCTGAGAGGCTTTTCTCACCAAAAAAAAAAAATAAATCACCAAATCAATAACCCTGCAGGAAGGGCTGACAATTTTCCTCGTAAAGTGTCACACAGTGGTCCAAATGAAGGTTCACACCGCCGTGCTTCGTCCCAGCAGAGGGAAAGCAGTGGGCAGTCCACAGCTGTGGTCCAGAGGTCGTAGGCCACGCAGGCCCAAGTCTATGTGAGCACGGCCGTCGCGCGGCATCGTGGCCATGGCCGAGGCGTGCGGCTCCAACGCCATGCTGGAGTGGTTAAGGTCCACGTTGGAGAGCAGGTGGTCCAGCGAGTCCCAGCGCCTGGCCGAGGGCAAGCGGATCAGCGACGAGTAACCACGCTCGGAAAACACAGTCACGGGCGCCATCTTTCTGGTCTCGGACTCCTGGTGCTCCCTGGAGGACCTCAGGACGGGTTTAGTGTACGTTCCGCCTCTGGGATCGGCAAGGACCTCGCTGTAAGGAGGAGGAGGATCCTCCATCAGAACGGCCTCCTCGTAGCAAGGCGGCTTTCCACAGGCATCGTTATCCACCGGGAGAATGGGAGCTGAGGAACAGAGATTTCAGGGAAACAGATTTTATTTACTTTGTTTGCGAAATAATAGACAGGATAAATCATTAATAAAACAGTTTTTCTTTCATTAATGAATAAAATAGTTCCTGTTCACCATGTAGGTCAGCATTTGGGCGTTATAGCGTTGTCTGTTACTACTTCTGCTCTAACGTATCACCATATTGTTCAATATTTGAGCATGTCATGGATACCCAGTGTATAAATACCAGTAAATATATTGTTTTTCAAGCATTACGTGTTGTTAACAGGTACATTAGTGATGTCTTTAATACAGAAAATAGCGTTTAGATTCTGTATGTAACAGCGGGTCACCACCATGTCTTTCAGGAACACTGTCAAATCAGAATTATTTTTTTTTTCACTATAAACATATGATTTTTAGATGGCTTCATGATGCACATTTTTAAAAAAATCATTTACATTAAAAATTACTGGTTAGCAGGCGTAAGTAAAAGCAAAACGGAGTAAAAATATAGATATTACTGCTGAAAAATACTTGCAACAAATAAGGTTTAAAATATTAAAGAACATTTTTTTAAATCTTTGATGTCCAAAATGCTAAGAAATGTATATTTATATATACTGCATTCAACAAATACAATTAATTAAGCACTTTAGCTCAATTCGTTAATAATTGAACTATATCTAATTATATATCATTTAAAAACCAAAAGCTTGTTACAGTATGACGTTTTAGACTTTTTTTTGGCATATTTTAGACAAAAATGCCAGAAACTGAGCTACTGTGCGTCTGCCACCGTCGGCCATGTTGGATTGAAAAAAGTAACACTTAGTGGAGTAATTTACAATTTATACATTAATGGTGCGGGAGTGTGGACACTGGACATATAAGGGTTAAAGATAGTCTTTCTGAGAGTGGAGTCATGAACAATGACCTTTATTGACGCTAGAGAGGCCTGTAGGTCCTTTGATGTTGTCCTTGGTTCTTTTGTGACTTCCTGGATGAGTCATTACTCTGCTCTCGGAGGAATTTTGGATTGTCGGCCACTTCTGGGAAGGTTCACTACAGTGCCGAGTTTTTCCATTTGGAGATAACGGCTCTCAGTGTGGTTGTTTGGAGTCCAAAAGCCTTTGAAATAGCTTTGTTACCCTTCCCAGACTGATGTATTTCAATCACCTTCTTCCTCATCATTTCTGGAATTTCTTTCAACTTTGGCATAGTGTGATACAGGGTAAGACCTTTTAACCGACTTCATGCTGTTGAAAAAGTTGCATTTAAGTGTTGATTTGATTGAACAGGGTTTGCCGTAATCAGGCCCGGTTGCGTCTAGTCCAGCTGAACCCCATTATCAATGCACTTTCATAGATTTGGGGCATTAGTAATTACGGGGGTAAATACATTTTCACACAGTTAGTATTGGATAACTTCTTCTTCTTTTTTTTTTCTTGCTTCACTATATAACATTATCATTTTAAAACTGTATTTTGTGTTTACTTAGATTTTTGTTTTAATTTCTGAAACACTTCAGTACGAGATACACACAAAACCAGAGCAAACACTATTTCACGGCACCGTATCTGTGGATGGGTTGTTACTATAGAAACTATAACGCAGTCGAACGAGCGCATTAATATAAACCTGTCATTTATGTCACAGCCATCAGTGCTGTGCTGTTATAAAAAATAATTTTAAAAAAGATGATTTGATGTCGGATAAAGAAAATTAATCAATAAGGTCTGACCAATCAGATTAGAGAATTAAATATTGCTGTGGTATAAATGATAAGAAAGCTCTATAGAGCTTTTATCTGCCCTTGCAAGGTCACCCTTCACGCCACCAGATGAAAGCTGAGAGAAATTTGCCCCCTGTATAGAAATGAACCCTTTACTGAGGCTAGAGATAAAGATACAGGCTTCTGAAGGCTAATCGAAAATGCACCATTTGAATCTTACATGCTAGCACTTTGTGTACTGCAGTGTTATCGCGACTACTTTCCGACTTAGGACTGGACGATCCTACATAAGGTCTACAATAAACAAGGGGAAAAAAGGCAGATGGGATATATTTCAAATCTTCTCGGAAAACCTAACTGCTATCTCCTCCGTTTGCAAATGGTTCCCAGAGACTCTGAATGTTCCAAACACTACCTACGCAATCATACCGTGCAGGTTGAATTCAGATGTGCTCAAATCACAAGCGTGTGCTTACATGACGGTCTGAATACCACAGACCATCTGGCCTTGATCAAGCTCCGAGATGAAATTTTGAATGAGTAGGCTGCTGTGTAACGAAATGCACCTACTCGCTTCTGAGTCTCTTGAAGTTGTCATGGAAACACAAAACCACAGTTACTGGCTTAAATCATCGAAATCAGATTTGAGTCATGTAAGAATGTTGTTTCACATCCACTGGCCACTTTAATACGAACACCTGTACACCTGGTCATTCGTGCGGATGGAGATCCAGAGCTTCAGGTAATGTTCACATCAAACATCAGGATGGGGGGCAGTGGGTGGGGGGGGGGAGGGGTCTCAGTGATCTCAGTGACTTTGACTGTGGCATGGTTGCATGGTTGTTGGTGCCAGATGTTCTGCTGATCTTCTGAGATTTTCACACAGAACAGAATGGTGTAAACTCGATACATCTCTATACAACCGTGGTGAGCAGAAAAGCATCTCAGAATGCACAACAACCTTGTCAAACCTTGCGCCCAATGTAGAACAGATTCCTGTTCTTGGCTGACAGGTGTGGTACCTGACGTGGTCTTCTACTGTTCTACTGTTGTAGCTCATCTTCCTCATGGTTGTGCATTCTGAGATGCTTTTCTGCTCACCACGGTTGTACAGAGCGGTTATTTGTGTTCCTGTTCGCACGAACCAGTCCGGTCGTTCTCCTCTCTCGTGCTCGGAAAGGCATTTCTGTCCACAAAACTGGATGTTTTTGGGTTTTTTTAACCATCCTGTATAAACTCTAGAGACTCTTGCGTGTGAAAATCCCAGGAGATCAGCATCCCATCTGGCACCGACAACCATGTCATCATGGTCCAAGTCACCGAGATCACATTTTTCCCCCAATTCTGATGTCTGATGTGAACGTTGGTTAATAGCATGAAGAGGTATTGTGGACAGTGAGTCTATATCAACAAAGGCTCAATTCATGATCGCTATAAAGGCAGCACTAGGGATAACTTTCGGGTGAGAACCTAATCGCTAAGTGCTCCAAATCTCCAAAAAAAAAAAAAAAAAAGCTGTATGAAGGACACCACTTGTTGATTGGACACTATTAGCATAACCATAGTAGCATAACCTACTCTGTGGCCATGGGATCCCTGGAACAGTATTTTGCTTCAGGCATCGTTAGCGCAAGAAAGCCTTTTTAAATATAGCATAATGTTATGCAGTGCTACTAAAACTACTTAATGATGTTATTAAATGGTCTTGTGATTCAATCTTAACCGAGTTTCCCCTGTAGAACAAATAAAACAGTGTGTTTTGCTAGTTCTCACTGAAACTGCAGGGGCTGGACCATCAAGCTATTGTGCAACCTTCACGTCGTCTTTGTAAAAAGCTGAATTCTGCTTGATTTATATTGTTTTCCATGCTGACCTCTTATTCAGTTGCTGTCTTAATGTGTGGCCATCAGTCCTGTGAGTGTCTGGACCTTCTTTAAAGGGACATTCTTCGGCCCGGGCCAGGGATCCTCTGTATCTGGCAGCCTGCCTGGCTGCAGGAGTGCATGATTAGCCCATCTCTCTCTCTCTCTCTCTCTCTCGCTCTTTCTCTCTGTCTCTCTGCTGCTAGCTCACCGATGTACTCTTCTGCCCACTCGCCGCCCACACAGCTCTCTGTTACCATGTTTTGCATGAAACAATTTGGCTACGTCTGCATGCCTGGTGCGAGGTGCAGACATTTTCTGCTGCACTGCCCACATGAGCAAAAACAGCCCGGGTTTATTTAGTAATTTGTGAGCCAAAGGTTTAATAACAGAGCTTAGTGTTGGACTGTGACTTTACATTGCACAAGATGAATATTCTGAAAGTGGACTGAGGATCAGATTTCTTTCCTAAGGACGTCAGCGTTGTCGTGACACCGTTCCTGTCACGCTTCCGCTGAATGAGTGTTTCGACTGCTGTTCCAAATCGTCCTACATGTTCTTTCTTTCATTCTTTGTGCTCGAGGTCAAAGCCTAGTGTTCCATCGCTGAAAATAACCACTATGTCAATATTTTGTTCTGCTTGGACAAAGTCAGAGTCCGGTCAACAACCCATCATCTGATTTTGTGCAAAAATTTGATTCATCCAGGTACGCATCTTATTGATGTTTAAAAAAAAAATTGACTGTAAAGCATTAGAATCATAAACAAAGAGCTGCCTACCTGGTGGTGGTGTCCAGTTGCCTTGAGGAATCGTGTGGGCGACTGGCAGCTGCGGAGACATCATTTGAGGTGGTGGGCAGAACTGAGGAGGTTCTCTCGGCGGGTATCCTACCCCTGTACACTCCAAAGGCTCCATCTCCAAGGCCCTCAGACACTGCTCCCTCAGCCTTTCCTCACGCCGTCGCTTCAGTTTACGCTGCACAAAGCTGCAGAAGCAGCAAACCATGACAATAAGCGCCCAAATCAGCCAGAATCCGGCAAAGCACGCCAGGAACGTGTAGGTACCCTGCGACATCACCATGATCGTATCCTTGATAACAACGCAAACCTCAGCAATCCAGCTGAGAAAACTGAAAGTCACGCTTCGTGTGTGTGTATATATATTGCTGAAATCTTCAGTCAAGTCTCAAAACCACGCTGGCACGCCGTAAAATCATATTTTCTTCAAATCATCAAATTAAACAGACTTGAAAGAACATTTCTCTTCAGGTGAAACGACTTCGAACGCAGAACGTTTTATCCCATGAGGTGGAATTCGTCAAACTGCAGAGCGTGACGACATCAAGAAGGTCGGCGGACGAAGAATCCAATCCGAGAAAGAACACTTTTCAGACTAATTTCCACAGTGGACTTGCCTTGAGAGCGTGGCCCGAGTCTTTCAAAGCTGAGATTCCGTCTTGCGTTCTCTGGCGATCCTCGGTATGCAAGATCGGGCCTTTTGTCAGATCTCCAGAGGACGCCAGGACACGCTCTGATCGACAGAAAGGAACGGACATGCGAGGAGATGTAATAACATCACTTACTGTATATTTTCAAACCAGTGAATAACATTTTAAACAAACGGACCTTTCTATAACCGACGCCACGGCCCTCGCGACGACGTAAATCGTCGAAACGGCCGCGTATCGTTTTTACACAGCGGACGATTAAAACGCACGTTGCTCTAAAGAGGTATTCCTTTAGCGGAATGAAAAGATTGTGTCAGGAGAACGTGTTCTCGTTTAGCATTTTATAACTCGAGTGCTCAAGCGTAATAGTGACTGTCAGCATGATGTCTCGTTGACTTTTAACAATACCTCTAATCATGCCGGTTCCTGCGTTTCCCTCCTACAAACCGATACGCCGTTACTGCCTGCTATTAACCTCACTCGTGCAAGCTCACTCATCTCTCCCGCACACGTTCGCTGCCTCGTTATGCTTTCCAGCACGTAGTCCTTATCTTATGGCATTTCAAATTCCCCTCTTGCTGACCTTGAGGAGAGAGAGATACCATCAATGCGCTGCTTTGTTTATCACTTTCTCATGAGTGGCTCTGAATCACTACAGTGACTCTATAAAGATCTATGAATGGTTCTCGGACTCGGAGAGTTCTCTGTCCAGCTAATTATGCCCTATGTCTTGTACGTAATGCCAGGGGGCAGCTTCACACAGGCTGCGTAGTTCATCACCTCCGTCCGACTACGTCACTGTTTGCTTGAAGGGTTTGGAGTTTCGGTCGGCTTGGGTTGCTGTCTGAACGCGATTAAAGCTGTCATCACTTTTTACTTAACTTTAGCAGAAATGTGGCGTTTTTTTAATCTCCTGTGATTTTTCTAATGTGTATAGTGTTGCGTATTAGATATGCCAGGAATAACAGACGACAAACCAGGACGTGCTGTTAGAAGAAAACAATGATCCACTTCGGCACATCTTGAAGTGTTTTATTCCTGTTATACCTCGGCGATTTATTCATGAACGACACGTCGTGATTTTTTAACGACTCATAGTTACGTTTTGATGTCATGGAACGTCCTTGAGATGAGTTAGCTCCTGTTATCACTTACGTTAAACAGTCCGGACAGGATTTTGCGTTTTGGAGTTGTGGGTTTTTTTGGGGGATTGTTGCAGCTAAAACTATTTGAATTTGTGAAATCGCGATCGCACGGAATTGTCCTGCGCGGTATTTCGCAGCGATGTTTGTTCGTAAACGAGACACGTGTTCGACACGCGTGAATCGAAGAGGGCTTCGGGTGAACGCGCGTCGCGATGACGTCACGTCTCGGCCCGAGTCTGCGGAAAATCTCTGGTAATTTTTGAAAAATTGCGAGCTCCTCCGAATACTGCGGAGTTTGCGTGATTTTGCGTTCATTTCTCTCTTTTTTCCTCTCTTATCAAGTCGTCCCGCGGTGGAAAACCGAGCGACCGTTACTGAGAGCTGACACTGGAGACTCCTTCCATGCACGTCAAATAAACTCCTTAAATCCACTTCACCATATCAACGGTTATGCGTATGCACCTTTTTTAAAAAATGTTGTTTTTTTATTACGCTTTGATTAAGTAGTCCCTGTGAAGGAGCTGTTACTATAGAAACTATGTGTGCATTCTTCTTCTTATTATTATTATTATTATTATTATTATTAACCTGTGATTAGAATTACTACTATCTTTAGAGTTGCTATTAGAGGAAATTAATCAACACCTTCTGACCAGTCAGGTTTAACACGTACTCCACACGGAATAAACAACATCTGCTTGAAAAATAAATAAAAATATCATAATTAAGATAACAGTATGACAGGATAGTAGTGTATTATTTTGGTATACTTAATATGTTCAGTTGGATCCAATCAGGAAGATTTGATTCCATGTAAGTGTATAATAATAATAATAATAATAATAATAATAATAATAATAATTGGTGTCAGTTCTTGATAGCAAAACGTAATATAAAATCAATTGGATGCCATATTTGATCAGTATGTTGCCAAACACAATAATCCCGTCTGCGCATCAGCACCGATAGATAAACGAATTAATCCCATATGACACCTGTTCTCCTTTCTTTTTTGTCACGTGCGTATTTATTTCTAACGTCTCACCTGTCAGAGATCATCAGACCAACCAGACTCAATGTAGTTAAGCTGCTCACGTTTTAAAGGTTATCACAAAAACAGGTTCAGTCTTGTTACACACACACACACACACACACACAGAGAGAGAAATACACACCCATATTTACCTTGATGAACTCCCTCGTCTCGTCGTTTTTAGAGATCTGATACCTGCGTGATTTGGCGTGAACTGCTGATTGAGCACACCCGCTCAACGGTGCTGTCCCGAGCCGAGTGCGTCGTGCTGTGTGTGTGTGTGTGTGTGTGTGTGAGTGAGTGAGTGAGCGCGCCTGCGTGCGTGCGTGCGCTTTCAAACGATTCTCCAAACCATATCAACTTCCCTTCTTGCTCCTCCTTTCTGTTTTAACCATTTCTAATAATAATAATAATAATAATAATAATAATAATAATAATAATGGCACTGTCACGGCTTCTTCGAACCTGAGTCATGGACACTGATAGGATTCTGTTCACGACACGAATGTTTATGATGAAACATAAATCCTCTCCTCTGCATCACACCTTTTCACAGGAACTTCCATTCTCCAGCCCAGGAAGTCGACTGTTTCTCTCAAGACATCTCTTTCTCTTCTCATCTACATTTTTTCGGTACTTTGGGATCTTTCTTTGAAAAGAGGAAAAAAGCTTTTAATTATTCTTAACAACTCATATTTTTGGTGTAAATAGTTTTGATTCGTTCATTCATCCTTTCATCTTTGCCTTGGATCCAGAGCCAAACCTCGGAACACTGGGTGCACTGATGGGCTCACTGGTCACGCAGTGGTCGAAAATACCATACCAACTGAAGATAAAACATGTTAAAGTGCTCTCTAGGGTGCTCCAACTGTAGATAGAATGTGATAAAGTGCCCACTAGGGTGCACCCGCTAAAGATAAAACATGATAAAGTGCCCCCTAGGGTGCCCTGACTGTAGAGTAAATGTGATAAACTGCCCCCTAGGGTGCCCTTACTGTAGATGAAATGTGATGAAGTGCCCTCTAGGGTGGCGCTATGTGTGAGAAAACATGATGAAGTGCCCTTTCAGTGGAGAAACATGATAAAGTGCCCTCTGGGGTACCCTACTGTAAATAAAATTTAACGATGTGCCCATTAGGGCACCCTATAGGGCACTTTATCACATTTACTCTACAGTAAAGTGCCCTCTAGGGTGCCCATGCAGTGGAGAAAACGTAATGATGTGCCCTCTAGGGTGCCCTTACTGTAGATAAAATGCAATAAAGTGCCCTCTAGGGTGCCCCGCTTCTAGATAGAACATTATGAAATGCACTTTCAGTGGAGAAAACATGATAAAGTGCCCTCTAGGGTGCCCTTACTATAGACAAAATGCCCTCTAGGGTGCCCCATTATAGATAGAACATGAGAAAGTGCCCTCTAGGGGGCCTGTAGACAAAACATGATATATTTGATACATGATACATTAACATTGTATTACTACAGTATACTACTGCATGCTAACGATACTGTGGCTAATCTGATGAAATTGCTTTGCGTAGGCTATAGGTGTGAGTTCTGCCGCTCAAATAGTTGCTTTGTTACTTACAGTCAGTGATCAGGTCCTTACAGATGTCAAGGCGGAGCATTCTCCTGAGTTTGATAATGGCTTGACAATTTTGCATTGTGGCAGATTTGTAAATATGCAAAAAGGTCACCTGTTTCCTGTTTCGTTTCTGTTCCAGTTCCACCCTGAAGACAGCCGCTGTGCATCTCACCTCTTCCTGAGTCCCGTACTCTGCGTTGTCTACTCGCAAAGTCTTGTATGTGTTATTACGTATTATTATGTGTTTTCATGATGACTCGGTGTTTCTCTGACCTTAGCAACATTCCTCACTACAGTGCTGATGATTAGAACGAGTATGTGAGACGCATCTCAGCTTGATTTGATTAATCATGAAGCGCTAATAAGCACAGAAATCCATCCATCCATCCATCCATCCATCTTCTATAAAGCTTATCCTACAGGGTCATGGGGAACCTGGAGCCTATCTCAGGGAGCATGGGGCACAAGGCAGGGTACACTCTGGACGGGGTGCCAATCCATCGTAGGGCACAATCACATACACATTCACACACCCATTCATACACTGAGGAAGGAAACCGGCGAACCCGGAGGAAACCCCCGCAGCACGGGCCGAACATGCAAACTCCACACACACAGGACACCAGCGGGAATCAAACCCCTGACATAAAACTCAAAAGTAAACAGATCACGTGTCAGAAAAACCCTCACACGTATAACCATGTCAGATTTCATTTAACAAGCTTTGAGAGAAACCTTAAAAATGAAAACGACCCTGTTCGTGAAGTTCGTGAAGCTGAAAACCTCGAGTCTCTTCGGCGTCTCAGCTGACGTATTCGTCTACAGCAGATCAGAGAGAGGTAGGGGGTCTTTTATTTTATTTATTTGGAGTAATTGGAATAAGATTGAAATCTATTCCCCATTAGATTCCAAGAGCAGTGGCTCTTCACATGCACCGTAAGAATGCTTCCATTTCACAGAGCTATTTTGTTCCCTCTGATTGTTTGATTTCCCGTTCCCTCGCTCCCTCTCTTTCGTCTCACAGACACACTCAGAGTTTTTTGCGCTTTAGAGGGAAGAGGTGTTTCAGAGCCATCAACCTTGAGTTCCTTTCCGAGCAAATCTTTTATGTTTGAAGAGGAGAACTTGGGTCATTTTGTTCCACTTCAAGTTTTTTCTCTAGTGCGTTCTTATTTCTATTGCCATTATTCTCAAGAGTAGGAATACTAGTGCCAAATATGGCTACTAATATATTCCTTCATTCAGCTTCAGTAACAGGGTTGCAGTGGATCCGGAGCCTTTCTCAGGAACACTGGCGGGAGTAAGGAGAGAGAGAATTCAACGTGGATGGGAATGTCAGTCCATGAACACACACATTCAGACACTCATTTACATCTAGTGGCAATTTAGCCATGTTTTTAGGAGGTCGGAGGAAACTGGCGAACCCGGAGGAAACCATGGAAACGTGCAAAGAACATGTGAAACTCCACACAGACATATGACCTTACATATAGAAGAAAAATGTTCCTTATCTTTCCTCCACTCGTAATAGTTCGAGACATTTCCTACTCCAGGAATAGCGATGGGAATGACTTGAATATGTGTAACGTTTAACGTTAGCATAACTAGCTAGAGTATTACCTAAATAGTTACCTAAGTGTTTAACATCACTGTAGAAACTCGAGTAGAACATAAAAACGCTTTTATTTGGGATTTTTGTGGGATTTACATCATTTTTGAGATTTAAAATTTTTGAGAAAATTTTAGGCGTCTGAATATTTTATTTTATTTTATTTTATTTTATTTTATTTATTTATTTATTTATTTATTTATTTATTTATTTTAATCTCAAAACCATGGCCCGTAATTTCAGAACATGTTTTTAATCTTAGTTCACAATAATGAATAAAAAAAAAAAATGATTTATAAAATACACCAAAGCAAATTAAAAAAAAAAAAATGTGTTGCTTTTTTTACTTGAGTTATGTGCAAAAGTCAAACCTATTTCAGTCCAGATCTGAAATCTGTACTGTTCATAACTTCACAAAGTAGAAAATATCCCGATTTGTCCATGTGAAGGATTTTCCCAGGCCAGCGCATAATTACACAAAACATGACTCAGTTTGAATGAAAACCTTGTGTGACTCAGGAAAATGTGACACGCTGTTTCGCCAAGAGAAAGCGAAAGGCCACGCCCCCTGTGCCTGAATGACTGCCAAGTGCCTAGTACAGACAAGCCCAAAGTATAACCTATCATTTATTCTGACAGACACTTTCATTCAAAGTGTCTTACAAGTAACACTTGCAAGGAAATAAATGCACCAAGTGGTTTCCAGTTGACACTGCGCTTTGTTTCTGTGTAACCAGAGATTACTCCTGTGTCAATCCTGGGATATTTGGTGCATTACTCAAATTCCATGACGTTGTAATTCAGAATTCAGCTGTGTTCGGTAACACAGCGTCACACACTTGAGACAAGAAGAGCTATTGTGTAAGTGAGTAAGTGCCGAACCCTTACACTCTGTATATGCGTGTTTGTGAGAACGAAATGCGTCACACGCCATGTGAATGCCGTCCTCCATCATCCCTGAGCTGCTCTATTTTTACATAAGTGACTGTTTGGACACATCAGAGCAAGATTGTCTGCATTTCAATAAAAATCGTGCTTCTGACTCAAAAATGACTGGAGCCTGTAATTGCACCGCCGTCCATCTTTTTTTTTCTTTTTTTTCCCCCCATCTTCTATTCATTTCCACCTACGTTTATTCCACTAGCACCTCGACAAATCTTTGATCAACAGTCTCTTCCTTTGGGCTCTTGCTGCATGAATTCATAACGTCGGGTCTGTAATATTGAGAAAACGTAGTGGTAGTAGTAGTAGTAAAAGATATTTTTGGTTCGGTTTGTACAGATCGTCGTGCTATGGATCAGACGTGTCGAACTCATTTTAGGTGACGATCCACGTTACAAAACCCCCCAAAATAATTTAGTTTAGTGACATAACACATCACCAACTCCTCTTAAATGTGTTCATGTACAGCATTTACAGTATGTGAAAGGTAAACTCTGAATACGTAAACTGATGAAACATACAGGTGTAGGTGTGTCACCTACAAAATACTGAAATTCATTACCAAGAAAAGACATTTTTTAAACGGTAGTTTTACATTTCCGCTCACCGCGGTTGTAAAGAGTGGTTATGATAATGATAATGAGTCTTTATTGGTCACGTATACATTACAGCACAGTGAAATTCTTTTCTTCGCATGTTAGGAGGTTGGGGTCAGAGTGCAGGGTCAGCCATGATACAGCGCCCCCTGGAGGAGAGAGGGTTAAGGGCCTTGCTCAAGGGCCCAACAGTGGCAGCTCGGCAGCACCGGGACTTGAACCCCCGACCTTCCGATCAGTAACCGCTAAGCCATCACTGCCCTTCTTTGAGTTACCGTAGCCTTCCTGTCATCTCGAACTATTCACCGGGCTATTTTTTATTTTTTCGGTTTTGTGTAGTGTGTGAAACTCCCAGGAGATCGATGCTCAAACCAGCCCTTTTAGCACCAACGACTAAGTCGAAGTCACTGAGATCGCATTTTTTTCCCTCGTTCTGATGTTGAATTTTAACTGAAGCTCTTGACCTGTATCTGTACGATTTTATGCCTTGTGCTGCTGCCGCACGATTGGTTGATTGGATAATTGCATAAATGTGCGCGTGTTTTGGTCGGTGAGTATACAGTATGATATAAAAAGGTCATCTGTGCCAACGAGGACACTTTTCTCCAGCGAATGTTTCCAGGAACCCAATGAAACCCCTTCTAGCTTGAGAGAGAGAGGACAGAAGTGTTCCTTTTTCTCTTTTTGCTACCTTGTGGTCAGTGAAACAAGGCCGTTTTTATATGATTTATGATTTTGGAATTTATATCCAAATAACCCAAAACACTGTCCATTTTTGTGGTTCCAGTGCTCCAAGACACCTGACTCAAATCATCCCCTAACTACCGAGCCCTTAACGAGGCGCTTCATGGTGTGTTATGAGTCGGGTTAGAGATGGAAAAACACTTAAACGTGCAGAGTGTGTGGTCTCTATGACGAGAATCGGTGCTTGTGTCGTGCGTGTGCACAGCAGCACACTCGACGCGCACGCTCTCTTCTCGTTCCAGGTTCAAAAACTGAAAAGAATATGCTTGCGACATTACTTTAATAGTTTTTTTTTTTAATTCCTTCTAAAGAGTGTTGCTGGGCAACCGAAAGGAGGATTGCAGCAGCAGAGACAGTGAGAGAGGTGTGAGGGAGAGAGACAGCAGGAACAGAGAGACACGGTGTGAGGAGGGTGAGGAAGAACTCAGCTAAGATCTCGGCTTGCCGAGAGAAAAGACCGAAATGGCGCCTGGCATGCTGCGTCGTACAAAGAATATCACAATATTGTGAAAATGTTCTCTATTCGCACTAGAGGCGTGGCCTATTAATATCTGTAATAGACACTGCTTGCATATATACACCACTCTGTTTCGAATCACAGCCCCGGTGTAATGAATCAGCGGTTAGCCATTAGTTAGCCATGACTCATCACACAATCATTAGATCAACACTGAATATTTGTGGGAGTTTTTTTCAGCACACACACACACATACACATACACACAGACACAACATGCAGATTGTTGAGCTAATCAGGTAATTATGGTTCGAAGCTAAGTACCAGTACACCTGCGAGATCCAAAGTAACGCTAATCTGGTATTTCTACATATTATATCTAGAAGAAACGATCAATAGTCGCACCAATTCATCATCTGCTCTGATGATCTCAAGCTACAATGTGCAGTTAGTGCTGTAGCTACCCGTATGTGTCTGAAAACGAGGGATAACACCGTAATGTAGTGTGGAAGTTGAGGATTAGCGCCCCTGACCCTACCTCACTAAAATGCTTTAATATGCTAGAGTAAACGAAGACTCGTATAAAATGAGACGTCTAAACTCCATCTAAAAGCATGTTGAAGTATGTTTTGCTACTTTGTGAACCTCAACTGGCAATATTGAACCAAGTTAGCCTGTTTTCTTTGCTAAGGTTAGACTAGCATCGATTCCAGTAGCTAACGTTCTTGGCTAGGCCCATTCGAATTCTTGCTAATGGTAAATATTTGTTGTTTTTATAAGATATGTCATTTCGTGAGTCAGTCAGCGTGAGTCGAATGAGATCGAATGAAAACGGCATAGATGCATTAAAATGAAAATCACTTTCTAACAGTTTAGCTACGTAATAAAAGTTACTTTTTCGCGTGAAAATATGACATTAAATTAATTTCATCAGTTAAAAATGATGTACCTTTTTAATTCTTGAGTACATTTTCATTTTCTTTTTGAATAAGATTTCTGTATAATGTAGAATACTGAATATGTTAAAAGTATACAGAACCATTTTGAAATTAAAGGGGGGGTTTGGTGCACCGAGCTGTAGTTTTCAGCGGCCCGGAATTCCTAGCTCGGTCCTTCAGAACACGACAAAGAAGTCACAAACATCGCTTATAGCAGCTTTAAGATGCCGCTCGCACAGCAAGGCAGAAAAAAAAGTGAATGTTCTGATTGAAATCCATGTTCCATTTACCTCGTCATTTTGTATGACGTGTTTCTTATGAATGTTAGCGTTATATCAGCTTGATAACTAGCGTACACTCTGACTAGCTTGCTGATTAGATGACAAAAATATTCAGCACATATGGCCATTAGAAAGTGGTAAAAATGGAAAGCGTTGATTGAGAAAGAAATATTCCGAAGCCATGCCATTGTGTATGTCTAAATATGTTTGTTTGTTTATATATGTGTGTGTGCGTATGTCTATATATGTTTTTAATGACCTATAAATGTAGAACTATTTTAGGAATTCTTGCACAAGAGCTCAGCCAGAAATCCCTTTAAGAAATATTTCAAAAAAAAAAAAAAAAAAGGGCAGCAAGTTGGAAAGGCCAACTGAGCTCATGAAAAAAAAAAAAAAACGCATTGAAACCAACAAAATATTTATTATTTTTTTTAAATGAGGAAAAAACTGACATTAAAAAGCATTTTTACGCAACATCATCGTCCTCTTCGTGACTATTTTAATCTTTCTGTTCATCATGGAACAGACATTGATGAGGTCGTCCAATTTATGACATCCAACATTAAAAAAAAAGAAATAATTTTGTTGACTGATAATGAAGGGTCAATTAGAGCACTCGACAATTACACAGACAAAAAAAACCTACCATTAACCGCACTGTTGGTTCACCGTGTACTTTTAGTAGTGTACTTTCGAATACACAATGAGTTTCCCTTACAGTGTGTGTGATACTATGATGTGTGACAGGTAGCTTCAGTATAATGCAAAATGGGAAAATTAACCAGAAATACAAAGAAAAAAGCTGGTTTTATTAACTGTTACCAAGAAAACAGACATCGAGGATAGCAGTGAATAATCTATTACGTAAATAAAGCAGGTCTTTATTTGAATTAAAATGTGTATTTAGTGAATTGGTTATGAAGTCAGGGTTTGTATATACAGTAGTTTTCATTGGACAATGCCAATTAAAATCGTAAATCCCCTTGCAAAAATTAGAATTTTTGTTTAAAAAAAAAAGCAAAAAAAAAAAGCCAAAAGTAAAAATGAAGAATTTATGTAAAAAGTAAAGACTATTCTCAGGCTGTTTCAGAACCACAGTGCAGAATAATTTGGGTGAAAATAATATATATATATATATATATAATCATATACATAGTTATTCAGTTTAGATTTCCACTCAGACAGAGAAACCTATCTTTATTCTAGGTTTTTGAGTTATTCTAACTCAAATTTTTCTTATTAGAACTATTTAAAAAAAAAAAAAAAAAAAAAAAAAAAAAAAAAAGAATAAAAGAAAATTTTTTTTTTCCTCCAAATGTTTTATGTGCCATAATTACTGACACCCCTAAGGAATATTTTTAATAAATGCAAACAAATTATCATTGAGAAATTATTTATTTTTTTGTCAATAGCGGTCCGTCATGATGAACTCTTTTGTTACATTTAATAATGTCTTGTTTCCCCCTGAGGTATAAATTAAAGGTTGCAAACATGTAAAATCCCTTTGACATCCATTACCATGGGAAACGTCTCAGGAACTAAAGCCATAGGAAAATTCTTAACATTTCTGAAAGAGTAGGAAATCTGCCGATCTGACCCTTAAGCACACGGTCGTTACGCGACGACGTAGTGGGAAAAGCCGGTTTTAGAATTAATCAGTTGATTGCTGTGTTTCAAAATCAAACGTTAAACGCTACTTCCGTAATAACGAGCTGTTTGGAAGCAAGACAAGAAGGAAGCTCTTCCTGACACAGTCAACATTAGAAATACTAATACAGTTGCTATTGCTATTGTTTGTGGTCAGATGAAACCAAAACGTACACACACCATCAGCATGACAAAAAGGGACCGTGTACACGGAACATCACCCGATACTTAGCACCAGTTCAGTACACCTTTCTGTATTTTTTCAAGTTCTGATCCCAATGAACTTCAGCATTGTCCCGTGCAGCTCTATTGCTTTGCTCGTAACACTTACTGCTGTTTGTGTTTACGACACATTTGTATTTGATCACTTCGACCTTCTCACACTGCAGTGCTCAGGCACTCAGAACGAGCTCACGAGAACACCAAAGCACATCATACATCACTGAACAGGACCCTGCTTTTGTTGAGAATGCTTGGCGTGATGATTCAAGCTTCATCAGTGATTCCTCTAGGCTCAGTAGAACTGTGTGGATTCCTGAGAAGATGAGTCATCACCCTGCGACTGGACCCGCCACAGAACGAAACATGATCTTGTCTGACAGAGAAATAATCATCACAGACGCTTCTGTGAATTGTTCTGCAACTGCTTGGGACCCTGTGCTTTATCCGGTGTCTAGGATCTTGACCTTTCTTCACAGACTGTTCACAGACAGCAACCACCCTGAAGGTTTATGTGGCAACTCTCTCTCTCTGTACCACAGGCTTATTGTGTTTTTAAAGGGGGCAAGGCATCTCCGTCCACAGCGGTCCCCTAGGAATCGTGTGTCCGGTGCACTCTTTTAAAGATCCTCCCTATGGGCCTACGCACGATCGACCTGACGTAGACGTCCTTGAAGACTGCCTTCGTGCTAGCAATCACTACAGCAAAGAGAGTTGGGAATTGGATCTGAAGATAAGCTGCATTTGATGGCCAGGTGATTCTGGGGTTACATTATGGTTGAATTGAGGTTTTTCTGCCCTAACTTTGTGACTCAGCCTGTTCTATGTACAGCCTTGAATGAGGGTGAGCCTGCAGGACTTTTCTTGCTGTGGCTGGACGGACCATTGGCAACCATTTGATCTTCAGACCAGCTGATTAATTTGCAATGGTGGTAAGAAACAGGTTGTTTCCTAAAATGAGATTAGCACACAACTGAGTGGACATTATGACTTATTACCCCTTAGACCCTTAGACAGACTTGATGCCCAACCCCTACCGTGACACACCAATCTACAAGGAGTATCTCCTCCACATGAGACCTTTTTCCAAACTTGCACCCAAGATTTTGGTACATCTGGTGAAGTGTGAAAGCTGGTCAGGGGGTTCACTTCCACCAAATCATGGTGAGGTTCATTACTGAGATATAAAACCAGACTTCCATTGGATCGGAGCATAATAAATTGTGGTATGAGATGAAGAGTTTCGTCTTCATGGCTAAAAATCTTATACCAGAGCGAAATGGAAGTGTGCGATCTGTGGTTCAGAAGATATCCTTCTACTTGATTACGAGCCTCTTCCCCAAACAAGCCCAGAATGGGTCCTAGGTACAGACTCAAGTATTCGGGCCAAGTGCGAAAACACTATTAGAGGTGCAACCGTCCAGGAAATCTGTGCTGCTGCTGCTGCTACCTTGGTCTCCATGAACCTTCTCAGGATTTTACCAGGTCATCATAAGCTCTCGAAGCAGTGTGAGCGTGGCGATCATCTCTGAGCATCTTTCATTGCAGTCCTAGGGTCTTCAGGAACTCCTGATTCTCATGACATTATTCGCAGATGTTCTCCAGGTGTCCTACACCATGCCTGGTTCACAATATTATCATGCATTAATGCAACCCAAGTCTACTATACGTCCATTTTATAAAGTTGTCGTGGATCTACAGTGTCTGGCAGCGTTCACCATAATCATCACCATAATAAACATTAAAATAGCAACAACATTTTTTAAAAAAAGTTTATAGCATGTTTTTATTCCTGCTCAAATGAACACAGCCGAAGTTTCTGCAGAAAATAAGAAGAAGAATGGCCCACCAAGACGAGTTAAATAAGCACCAGTGTGTCATATTTACGTATTGGTTTAAGGAGGAGTCTTTATTTTCAGCATTTTCGATCGGTTGCACTTCCGCCACTTCCGAAATGAGGTAAAAATGAAATGTACGTAAAAGATATTTGAAACGATGAGTATTACCATATGGCCAATGTTACACTTCAGAAAGCAATATATGACTCACAGCTCCCTTAGCAGTAGTATGGTAACATTTTCCCCCTCATACAGGGCATAACACAATGGCATCAGCTAGTGGTTATGATCAACAATATGGGCACATGCAGTGCAAAAACAAGCGCGCACACACACACACACACACACACACACACACACACACACACACACACATACATACTTCCACATACACGCAGCATTTAGGCAAACGCACATACATAAACACTTTATATGTACACTTTTATATGTAAAAATACATCAGTGCATTGCGTACGAGGAAAACAAAAACAAAAACAAAATTATACAACTGTGACAGAAATCAGCAAATCTCCTCCTTCACAGTGTTAAAGCCTGGCTCAGGGACACATCAAGGAGAGTCAACTGGAGTTCAGTCTTGCGGTGTCGCTCGCTTTATACACGTATATGTGGTAGTTACATTTATAAAATCCTGTTATTGCTAAATAAAACAGAAAACAAAACAAACAAAACAAAACAAAAAAACATCATAAATTCGATTTTACATCTGTACAGTACGGTATAGAGACTGGAATGTACTTGAGTTTCGAGCAGAAAGGTGATCGACATGACCTCGGAGTTCGATGGATAGGACAGGTAGGCTGAAAAGAGTTCAAGTTACGCACGCTTCCGAGGTTTTTTTTTTTCTTTTGTTTGTTTGTTTTCCCCCCCCCGCGTGTCCGAAAGTTCAACAAAGGGGGCCTAGGAAATTTCTCGGATCAGAAAACGCACATCCACAGGACACAGATGAGGTAAAATTAACAGCGCAGGAAGAAGAACGTGTATGTGCAGCAAAAAAAAAAAAAAAAAAAAAAAAAGCGAAGCCAACACAAACAATAACATGATGTTCGTCACAATTCGATATAAAAACGCTAATTACAAGAGTACCTTAAAACATTAAAGGCACCTTCCATGGAGATGGAGGACTAAATTAAAGTGGTTTGGTCTTAAGTGCATCGACAGGTTAAATCTATACGAGGCCATAAGGATGAAAAGCCTTAACCTGACTGATACATGTAAGGTACTGTTCCTTTTTTTTTGGCAAGTGAGATAATATTACATTTTATATATATATATATATATATATATGTGTATGTGTGTGTGTGTGTGTGTGTGTGTGTATATACATATACATGTATATACATACATATATATACATATACATACATATACATATAT
>JANDJT010000081.1:22309599-22322712 GCA_024331685.1 Stegophilus panzeri | reverse complement strand
GGGGGGGGGGGGGGGGGGGGGGGGGGGGGGGGGGGGGGAAAAAAAAAAAAGGACCTGATGCCATGAAGACAAATTGGAGGCTCGTACAACAGCCACATTGACTGAAGGCCCTTGGGCCCTTGCGTGGAAGCCGAGGGCCTATTACGGCTCAACGAGCGGAAATCTAATCTGTTCATATCAGACGCTAAAAGGTCAGCGGTTAGTCGTGTTTGTGCCTGGAGGAGATGCGATGGTTCTTAAGAACGACGGGACAGGAGCGGCTGTGTGGAAATGAAGGAAAGAATGAACAGAAATGAGAAATAAATGAATTTAAAACAAACAGCTTTCACACTTTCACACATCTTTTCCACGTGTTATAGGATCATCCTTTTTTACCCGTCTTTCTCGGTATCGGCCTGATACGGATCCTGGATATCGGATCGGCGCCGTCTCTAATCATAACCCATGGAGAAAGATTAGGCATAAAAAAATTCACATTGGCACACGCTTTTCTGCTTTTTTTTTTTTTTTTTGTCTTTAAATGTGGAAGCTGAACGTTTCCGGATTTGTTCATCAAAATGTCTGGATTAAATAACCAGGGTTCACCTCTTAAAGTCTGATCAAATGTGACTTTAAGGATTTCGTTTTCTAAGGCTGTGCTTCTACTTTTGTTACAGCGGTGTAAACCCCAAAAGATTACTGCTATTATTAATAATGTTAACTGGAATCTAAAGACAATTTGATTAAAAATGGCAAAATACTGTAAAATATAAAATATTCAAAAACATTTTTGGAATCGTTTGTTTGTAAGATGAACCTGTACTGAAGGGGTCAATTACATACAGCATGAGACTATTATTTACTGACTTACTGACTCACCGACTCAGTCTTGATGACTAACTGAGTTACTGACTTAATGACTGAATTAATGACTAACTTACTGATTCACTGACTAACTGACTAACTTAATGACTAACTTACTGACTCACTGACTAACTGACTAATTAATGACTAACTTACTGATTCACTGACTAACTGAATGACTAACTTACTGATTCACTGACTAACTGACTAATTTAATGACTAACTTACAGACTTACTGACTAACTTAATGACTAACTTACTGACTCACTGACTAACTGACTAATTAATGACTAACTTACAGACTTACTGACTAACTTAATGACTAACTTACTGACTCACTGACTAATTAATGACTAACTTACTGACTCACTGACTAACTGACTAACTTAATGACTAACTTACTGACTCACAGACTTACTGACTAACTTAATGACTAACTTACTGACTCACTGACTAACTGACTAACTTACTGACTAACTTAATGACTAACTTAGTGACTCACTGACTCACAGATTTAATGACTGACTTAATGACTAACTTAATGACTAACTTACTGACTCACTGACTGACTCACAGATTTAATGACTGACTTAATGACTAACTTACTGACTCACAGACTTAATGACTAACTTAATGACTAACTTACTGACTTAATGACTGAATTAATGACTGAATTAATGACTAACTTACTGACTCACTGACTAACTGACTCACAGATTTAATGACTGACTTAATGACTAACTTACTGACTTACTGACTCACAGACTTAATGACTAACTTAATGACTAACTTACTGACTTACTGACTCACAGACTTAATGACTAACTTAATGACTAACTTACTGACTCACAGATTTAATGACTAACTTACTGACTCACTGACTAACTGACTCACAGACTTAATGACTAACTTAATGACTAACTTACTGACTCACTGACTCACAGATTTAATGACTAACTTACTGACTCACTGACTCGCAGACTTAATGACTGAATTAATGACTAACTTACTGACTCACTGACTGAATGACTGACTTACTGACTCATTGACTTAATGACTGACTTAATGACTAACTTACTGTTCACTGACTTACTGACTCACTGACTTAATGACTGACTTAATGACTAACTTACTGTTCACTGACTTACTGACTCACTGACTTAATGACTCACTGACTGACTCACAGACTCGCCCACAGACAGACTCGCCCACTGTTTCTAATCTTGCCCTCAACTTCAAATGTCCTGGGCTGAGACAGTTCATGAAATTAGCAAGGTCTCGGGAGTTCAGGTGGTTGTAGTGGCTTTGTCCCTGAACCTACGGATGGGTTTCCCCCTGTATAAATGTTCTGTTAATGTCATGTAATGTCAAGATGCCCTGTTATGATTCTGCTTCTGCTTCTACCTACCGATACCGAACATCATTTCACCACTGGATATAAAACGGTCTCATCTGTGCCTCTCGTTACTATGATACTTGTGCTTGGCTTGTTTCAGCTTGTTTATATCAAGAGCCAATAAAAAAAAAATTTCACTGGAGAAAGGTTTGAGGACCCGTGTTCAAAGGAAATCTACTGAAAGAGTTCCCAAAAATCTCATTCTTACTAATGTAAGATAATATTTATATAAATATAAACGTGTAAGGAGGGTTTCTTAAGACTTTTCCACGGTGACGAACGTTAATCTTTATTTACAATAGTGCCAAAGGAGTAGAAGGAGGAAGTGTGTCAGCCAGCATAAACAGGACAAAGGAAAACCCATTAATGGGCAAAACTGCTGACCGGGTCCATTTATTACACAAAACTTATCAGGAATTTCCTAGCGTTATGCCACACACTGTAACACAGGAAGAACACGTTATACAGGCTCAAACAAGGACAAAGTCACTCATCCATTCTTAATACGAGGATTTAAAATAACGACTGTTTTACTGAACAATCGAGCCTTTCATGGAAAAAAACAAAAAAAAAAACGACACTTTTATTCAGAACCATCAAATAAAACTACTATGGAATTTTATTTATAGCTTGTTTTGGTGCTCGCAGTAAAAAAAAAAAAAAGGCATCGCGTTGCAGCTCTGCTCCCTTTGGGGTGCAATATAAGCCCTCCTAGAGGTTAACTGCGTGCCCTAGTTGGGCTGATTACGGACACTCTTGTCCAGAATGAAAAGTCTCCACTCCTACCCATCAGTAACAAACTGCCCATTGTGTAGAAGATATTCATAAGACATACGTGATATGGGAAAAATAATAATAATAATAACAATAATAATAATAATAATAGGAGCACTCTGTTTATAGCTTTATGCTGCGTTGTTATTACGCGTTGGACTTATTCGTCTTCAGGCACTTTTCAGTAAATGCTATTAATTACACGGTAACTGAATAGGAATACTTAGAGAGAGCGAGGAACGTAAGGATGGACCTGCACTGATGACAAAATACTTTGTTTTCAAATCTGAATTTCGTCGCTAAATGGAAATATATATATATATATATATTATACGTACGAAACGAAACACGACCAGGTGTGCTGCGAAAGGGGGAAAAAAAATAATCCATGATGCAGCGGTGTGATTCGGAGTTACTGTGACCGCTTCCGAAGTGTATTCTTTTCTTATAACATCACATCCTGTTTTATTTCTCTTACACCTCAGCGATTTACCAGCGTTTATTTATTTATTTATCAATGAACGGCGAACGTTTACGTTTACGGATTCGACTTCCGGTTCTCCTGACTGTTACGAAGCTCCGACACTGGAGACTCCTTAAACAAACACTTAAACAAACCGCGTCGCCACGTCAACGATTTTATCTGTTAAAACAACAACACGTTTTTAAATCTGTTTGCGATACGTTTTAGACTCATGTCCCCGTGAACGAGCTGTTACCGTAGTAACGTTTACGTATTAAAACCGGGACAGCGTCTGGCCGGGTTTTCGGATTTTCAGAATTCAACAACGCTGTGGTATAACATCAGACGTGACGGGGAACAGAAAAATCTACTTCCTACTCATCCTAAATCACACTACGCTGAACTGAACAAAACCGACAAAAGCTTACGCTCTTCTTAAAGTGACATGCACTTTTGGTTTTCACTTCCTGCTTCCTGTGACAACATATTTCGCTTTACACGGGTATAAACGGCTGCATGGGTGTAGCCGACATGAGGCGGTGAGGCAGATGAGTCAAACTCTGAAAAGTCTTTTATACCCAGATGAACTTTTGGTCTTTCATCTTCTACATCAATACGCTCGATTCATTTTAAATACACACAAAGAGACACTTTTTTTTTTTTTTTTTTTGTTCTGCAGTGAAGGAGCAAGGTTTGGAGAGAGAGCGAGAGAAACAGAGAGAGAGAGAGAGAGAGAGCAGACTTCTAGGCGACTCACCGTGGACTGATACACATCTAAACCCCATCTACTGATTATACTGCCATCGAGACTCCAACTCACAGGAAATCATATGATTGAGATTTATCTTTAATAGGAACTTTTTAACCCCCCTTAGGTCATATTCTCTGCTTCTTTGCAATACACTGCTCCTTCATTTGTTTTTCGCCCACAGTACCAACACCAACAAGTACTGTTTATTGTTCATGTTTTACTTTATTAATAAATACTACATGACTTATACACTGAGAAGTGTCCATTTTGCATGTAATTATTTCATCATTTCCGAAGTAAAGGCCTCTATATTAGTCGTAGCCTGCATGCCAAAAATGTTTATTACAGCATGGGTTTAAATTCTCACGTGTCGGTACACATTATGGTATTGAAGGAATTCACGATCATTTCAATGACTTAAATATTAAATCCTGAATTCCACCTCTCCATCCATCCATCCATCCATCCATCCATCCAATCAGAAACCTGTAAAAACTAGGCACGGAACTCTAGATTGGGTGATGGAACTGAAAGAACGCTGCGCTATCATCACTGTGTTTTGTTTGTAATGGACACCTCCCCGAAAACAAGAAAAACAATCCCTACAACGCACCATAATCTATCCAAACCTTGTCCATTTTTTTTAAATACAAATATACACTATATGGACACCTAAGAATTGCTCTCGTGTTCTTATTGAACATCCCATTCCAGATTTATTCCCCCTTTGCTGTTATAATAAGCTCCATTCTTCTAGATTTTTGGGGTGTGGCTGTGGGGATTCGTGTTCGTTCAGCTACAAGAGCGTTAGCGAGGTCGAGGTCAGGCGCTGATGTTGGGATGTTGAGGAGGCTCCAGTTCCAGTTCATCCTAAAGGTGATGAGTCAGTGGGGTTGAGGTCAGGGTTCTGTACAGGATGCTCAAGTTCTTCTACCTTCTTCCAACCTTCACACGCCACGTCTTCACTGGTCTCGCTTTGTGCATTGTGATGCTGGAACAGCGTTTGGGATTCTTAGTTCTTAGAGGGGAACTTGTAACGCTACAGCGTACAAAGACGTTCTATACAATCGTGTGTTTTAGCTTTGTGGAAGAACCACGTATGGGTGTGATGGTCAGGTGTCCACATACTTTAGGCCAAAGAGCCAGTCTTTACAACCGTGTTGAGGAGAAAAGCATCTCAACGTGTCGAAACTTGAGGCTAGAAAAGCAGAAATCTGAGGACATGGTCGGATAACTGCATGAAGCCATCTCATCGTCGCGGCTACACAGTTTCTACTGATCGCTTTAGGCGACGGTTTACACGAAAACGCAGCCTAATTGGCGTTTAACACAGGAGTTGTCTTTGAATACCTTCCTTAACATTTAACAGGAAATAACGTGTAAGTAACTAAAGACCATCGTGCTCAGCACCAAGCCCTGCATTCGCACACGGCATGACCTGTTTCTACGAGTTCACGTCTTAACGCAAACCCCATACCACGCTTCTTCCGGTAGACCAGAGAAGGCTTGCACGTCGTGTACATGCTGCGTTCTATGATTCATACAGAAACGCACCAACGGTCCGGAAGCGATTGTGTGATTGTGCAATTGTGAAATTTGCAACCGAAGTCTTCCACAAAGCTTCCTTCCTCACGTGGCTTGGCTTGGCTCTGGTTCGCCGAGAGCTCCTGACCTCTGAGAACCGACGTTCTAGATCGACCCGGCTGTTCCGCGTAACGCGTTGCCGAGTACGAACGACTCGAATGAATTCAAGACGCATTGACATTGGTTTGTTTTTCTTCTTTCTGATGTAGAACAGGAGGTTCCAAGCCTACTCCTGTTAAACCATTACAAGCTGAACTGATTTATTTATTTATTTGCTTTTTGATCCATGGAACCGTTCCAAACCCACCGCCGAAAGCCGATGCAAAATATTCGCTTTCATTTCCGCATGCGAAGAGCTGCGATGATGTCTTGCAAGCAGCAGAGTGAACAACATAGTGCACAACATCCTCTTTTCGGCCTTGCCACAGTTTCCTCTCCGTGTAACTATAGCAGACTCGAGTCGTCATGGCGTGTGGAGCGGTTTTTTTTTTTTTTTTTTTTTTTTTTTATGGCTTAATATATAACAGTTTAACTGCTACGTTACCTTCGATATCAGTTCCCAAATCTTCAATACATTCAATGCTTTTGATGTTTTTCCAAAAACACGTCACTGTCTTGACCACAATAATGGCACTAACTATTAATACTAGACTTGACGCTAGATGTTGTCATGGTAACTTAGGTGGTTATTTTTACTACGAAAGATTGGATTCGTACTTCGTTCCCTTCCGATATCTGATCCGGAATTTACTGCTGGACCTGAAATCGCGTATCAAATCAGTGCCATCGCTTCTCATCTGATTTCTCTGAACAGCAGAACGCAAGAAAAGTCAAAACAGAGACCGAGGGGATTTTTTTTCTTCTTCTTCTTCTTCAGGTGCTGACTGACATCGCGGTGTGTTCGTTGTCACACGCCACCAGTTAGGAAACCGCAACTCTTTTCCTGCGATTAACCCCAAGACTGCTCGTGCAGGTTTAGGTCATTTTTTTAACATCCCAAGTGCGTTAAAGAAAAAAAAAAAGCGGATCTTTTATAGCAGTCTCTGTAGCCTAACAAAGTCTCTTAAGACATCAGAAAAAAAAAAATAAATTTCCATCTTCCTGAGTCAGGCAGTGCAAGGTTGCAAAACCGAGCATGATTATGATGAATCTCTGACCTCGGAGAGATAACGAGACGGTTGTATGTGCACCACTGGTGTGGGGCGCGTTATTTTTTCAGGTCGCGGCCTAGAATGGCAAAACCGACAACTGTGAGGACAACATGACACGACCAGATACTGCAACCCGTTGCGAGAAGACCCACACGGCATAAATAACACGAGATCTCATCGTGTTAATAAAAAGGATCCACTTATATACACTCGACAGTCCCTTAATTATCCAATCAGACGATTAGGTGTCAGCACGATGCATAAAATCGTGCAGAAACAGGTCAAGAGCTTCAGTTCACATCAAACATCATGAGGAATGAGGAAAAACATCCAGTTTTGCAGGTTGATAAGAGAGAGAGAGAGAGAGAGAGAGAGAGAGAGAGAGAGAGAGAGAGAGAATGGAGAGACCGGTGGTTCGAGGCTGACAGAAAGGCTACGGTATCCTCTCGTATGACCACTCTTTACGACCGCGTTGAGCAGAAAAGCACCTCGACACGCCAAAAACCCTGAATCACAGCAGCAGAAGAACGCATCGGGTTCCTCTCCCGTCAGCCGAGAACAGGAACAGTTCTAAAGAGTTCTTATTTGAGTTACCGGAACGTTCCTGTAGCAAAAGTGTGCGCAAATCGTTTAAAATTTTAAACACAGTCTCTGTTCACTCGGCCTGAAAAAAAAAAAAAAACCCAAAACAGTAGGTACATTTCTGACATGGTATTTATTCTTTAGGTTTATGATGTTTATAAAAAGCCTCCTTTTACCTATAGTTTGGCGGAGCTCCTCACACAGGCTAATGTGAGGGAACTGAAGCATCTGTTTCCACTTCTTGCTCTTGCCTTTTCGGTTTCCACCCCCTCCTGCAAAGAAGACGAGCAAAGATCAAATTAGACACAGGAACTATATAGGCTGTAAAACATTATTAGATTAGAAATAGAAATCGCATTGCAAAGAAATTACAGTGGGGCGGGGGGCGGGGTTGGTTGAATTCAGAGGTGAGGCGCATAAGAATACACTTCAGCCTACGTGCACGTCCAGTTACTGTATATTACTGTAAGTAGAAAGGGTATAGTATAGCACTGTGGACTATCATTAGCATCAGCAGAGACTAACAATAATAATAATAATAATAATAATAATCATAATAATAATAATAATAAAAACGTCTGTAGTGAGCAAGTAACGGTGCGATGGTGATCCCTGATATGAACATCTAAAATCATACATTAATACATCATACAATAAAATAAACAAATAGAACATTTTTATAAAATACATAACACATGAATGACTAAAAAGTAAAGATGCAAATTAATTAATAAAAATAAATGAATAAACGATTCCGAGCGAAAATATCAAAGAAAACAAATGAAAGCTAAATGCAATTCCCTTTACAATATTAAAAAAATATATATTTGTATCCACTTGTCTGTCTAAATAATGTAATGTAGAGATCGTTGCTGCATTTAGCGCTACAATTGTTCAAAAATAAATAAATAAATAAATAAATAAATAAATAAATAAATAGCCCCTATACTATGAATTTTTCCCCGATTATATTCCTAGGCATGATTTTGGTGTTGATGACGGCGTCAAATAGCGACGCTGGCCTTGTACGTGTTTTCCCAAGCTCTTAAATCAAATAATAATTCCCGCTCTAATTCGGTTCTATCTATAATCGAATCCGCGAGCGTGTTAAGTGTAGATAGCAGTTATTAGGACGCCGCAGAGGAACATCGCATCAGTCTGAGCGAGGCCGTCTAAGTGATTCGACCGTCTGCGCTGACTGCGTATAAATTATTCACATGTTTCCAGGAACACAGACGCAACAGGGCAGAGTGTAAGTCACTAATGTTTAGAGAAGGAAAGCGTGTCCTAGGAAAACACACCCCGCAGCCGGGTATACAAGGATCACGTTCACGTGAACCGGTGTACGTGAGATCTGGACGTGAAAACAAACAGTTAGAACCGCAGCGTGTTCAGACTAGGGTTGGGTGATATGATAAAAAATATTACATCACGATCCTAGGATACAAGCTATGTATCGTGATACATCGTCATTAAAAGTACAGAAATAAAAAATTTAAAAAATAACAAAACGTTAAAACAATTCAACGGTTTAAATAATGTCTACAAATTTAAAACTGAAAAGGAGGAAAATTATTTTTTTAAAAACCAAAAACGTCATAAGAGTGGGACAAAAATATCGTATAACGATTGTCAAAGTTGTTTCTACGATACACGATAGTTACATATCACGACACGCCTGTTCGACGGTTTATACGTTTATAAAAATTCATCGTCTTGTTTTTTATTTAAAAAACAAACACTTAAATGTTGAACAATATTTGAAAAATCTGTAAACGTTTTAACTTTTTAGATTAAGCGCAAATTTTGAACAACAAAACGATTTTTTTTTAACAGTATATTTACGTTATAAAACCGATCACAATATCGACAATATCTACGAAAAATTCGACAGTAAAGTTAGTTAGCAAAGAATTTCGCGTTCGATTAGTTGGGCTGCGTTGTGAATCACGCTGCAACATTTGATGGAAATTGGATCGGAAATCTGTCCGTCCAGGACTGCGATTTGTTTGATTTTGCGATCGCAGAAATTATCGCAAAATCGAGGAAACTCCGTAATATTCGGAGGAGCTTGCGATTTTTCAAAATTACCGTGGATTTTCCCGCGGATTCGGGCCGAGACGAGTCATGTGACGTCGTCGCGATGCGCGTTCAACCAAAGCCCTCTTTGATTCACGTGTGTCGAACACGAGTACGGCTGAAAGGTCTCGTTTACCCACAAAAAATTCGTGCGATTGCGATTTCGCCAATTCGAGTAGTTATCTGCAGAAAAAAATTTTTTACTAGCTATATAGCTATTTGTGGTCATATTGATCCCTCTCTCCTGACATAACATTACCTCATGCTAGTCTGGTCAAAAAGTCGGTAGTTTCTATGGCAACACAATGGGTAGAAAGTGTTTTCTTACTTGTGTATGTCATGCAGCGACACTAGCGAATCAATTATCTTGTAAGTTGTTAAAACTATTCGCTGCATTTCGTTATCGTATCTTACACAATCCGTATTTTTAAGTCATCAGGTCTTCCATCCTGCTTTCGTTTCACGTCGAAGTCCATTCCAAAAAGAGTCGATTCACTGAATCCAGTTACAGAGTCAACCATGAAGCTTTGGAGTCGATTCCACACACTGAAAATGATTCGCTTGGCGTGCAAACATGGCTTTGGTTTTGGCTTTATTTGGAATTAAACAAATCAGGGATTCAGGTGCAGGGAAAATTATATTTGTAAAAAAAGTGTGTAGATTTGAATGTACTGGAAACCAGTCGTAAAAACATGCCACAATTTCATTATACAATGTTAGCATAAGCAAGATTTAAATAAAACCATGGAGCTAGCCAAGGTTTATGGCATATTTTATTGTCAGAAGTGGAGAACTCAGCAGTTTAATTAGTAACCAGGAATCCTTAGTTTGTCATACATGTTTATTTTGCTCATACGAAGAATTGCGAATTTCATTCAGGTTTCATTCAGGCTGAAACTACTGTGATGTGCTACACTTAAAAAATCTAGGCAATACTAGAAGACATGGGATCTTAAATTACGACTGGACAGGTGATGATAAATTAAAGGAGAAACCAAGACGAAGTGTCTTAGTCCTGGATTACTCTTCGGTAACCGTGTATTTGCGAGTACTTCAGGACATCGTGCACGGAAGCGGAGGAATAATGGACAGAAGACCGCACACGCTTAACGTATTCGTAACAACATTACTGTAAAACTCTTGATAAAGACCACGTAAGAAGGTTCACGACATCTCAACAGGACACGCCCCTCACCCCAACCAATCAGCGTTCACCTGAAGCCTGGTTGACGCCCCGTAATTAATAAGGATGTTATTCGAATATTGATACGTTCGTTGGACTGAACAGACTAATAAATACAGATACGAACCGTTGGCGCGCTACCCGATTCGAAACTGAAGCGAAAACCTCACTTTAATGTCGTGAAAATGAAAGATTTGAGGCTAAACGTCAAGATCTGTGGGCGGAGCCTCTGAGGATGAAACTTTCATCGTGTCAAATCTTACACGATTTTAAATGAATAAATGATCGTCCCCTAAGGGCAGTTTAGCTAACCCAATCCACCTGCTGGAATGTTTTGGACCCTGAGCTCAGGATCGAACCCTGGAGCTGTGAGATGGCAACGTTACTACTACAGCTGCTACTAGAAACAAGCTACCAAAATGTTTACCGTTCCTCTGAGGTGTATCAAGTATCAAGGTAATATTAAATACGAGTGGCATTACAGCAGGAAAGTACGCAGCTGTGGTTAGTATTTAAAGCAGATATTTAACATGACGTTATGTTACTATTTAAACCCATTCTACATCAACCCACACCAAAGGACCTTCATACATTGATGTTCTAAAATCTTTTCAATATCACGCAACCCTGAATACATAATTGTTCTCCTGTTGAACCTCTGATGATCTCTACCAGTGACAGCGTATCGGTCGAACTTGTTTACCAAGTTCAGATCAAAGCGTTCGATGTGATGCCCGCTCCGGCTTTTAACAATGAGCTTTGTGTTGCGATACTTATGGGAAACTCAACCCATGATTGGTTTGACAACCATGACTTTTTATGACTTAAACTGAGCGCCTATGCATCCTTTTTAAGCGGGACGGGAGAAATCCGACTGAGAACAACGTAGTTTTAAAGTCCCCGCGAGACCTTATGATTAGATTCCGTATGTTGATGCATTTCCTTTCGAAACATGAAGCGCCTGACTGAATTACACAGCAGCCAATAGTAGGGCTGGGCGATACGACAAAAAGCTCGTATCAGGATACTTGATACGACGTTAATACGATACACAATGCATACCACGATATAATATGTAGCTAACAAACTGTCCGCAAAACAGTAGCGAAATATTTTTTTTTTAAAAAAAGTTCAACTGATGTCTAATGCCTACAAAGATGAAGTTTTAAAAATAAAAATGACATCGAATCAACGGCATCCATTCAGTACCATTTAATTTGTAATTATTAAAAATGTAAAAAAAAAAAAAATACAAATACATCACCATACCAACGATATCTCAGAATAGTGTATCGCGTAATCGTTTATCACGATATCGATATTATATCAATATATCACCCAGTCCTAGCCAATAGCGTTTAAGATACACTACACTGTACTTAAGATACACTCCACGCAATCTAAACAAACTTGACAGTAGCCTAGTGACCTAGCAAAATATGGAGAATTTAAAGAGTTTAACGAGAGCGTGTTTCAGTTGTGGAGGTTATCCATAACATCAAAGTGTTGTGTTTTTTGGGTTTTTTTTTTTTTTTTGGAGTTATGCCTTACATTTAAGGTTGAGCATCATAAACTAATAACTAAAGATTTAGGGGTAGTGTAATACAACACTACTTATTATTATTATGAGTGTTAACATTACAAAATCTTTTAATCCGACTGATCGAGAACTTACGACGGTAAATAGTCCTAAGACTAGTGTGCTCTTGATTTTTAGCAGAAAAATAACATCATAATATTTCCTAATACTAACAGACAAGCACTGAATTCCTGTAGTTAGTACATGGATATCGGAACGCCAGCTACTGAGCGTTTTTACAAATCCGAAAAAATGAAAAAATAAATCCCATACCGTAGATTTGCCAACGATATAAATTTTTCATTTATTAACGAAAGACACGTCACTAACGTGAACGTTATGGAACGTCCATGGAACAAGTTTTTTCCTCTTATCGCTTACGTTATAGTAGCTGTAAACATTTGTTGCCTCACAAGCTTCTCTATTTATTCATTTTAGAGATGCACCGATGTATCGGCCGATAATCGGTATCGGCCGATAAAGGCTATTTTTCCAGCTAACGGCTATCGGCCGATAGTTTAAAAACATCCGATGATCAGGGCTGATTATATCCTGTAAATCAAAAGAGGGCGGGAAAACACATCGATTTTGTAAAGAAGATGTCTCGTGTGTGGAATGATGACAAAACTGCAGCAGTTTGTAAACTCTGTAATCTCTGCACGGATAAAATTTTAAACCGGAAGTGGCAGCAGTGAAGCGTTTCGGCATCGAGTCGAATCTCCCTCCAC
>JANDJT010000081.1:22288356-22299718 GCA_024331685.1 Stegophilus panzeri | reverse complement strand
CCCCCCCCCCCCCCCCCCCCCCCAAATAATAACTTATAGTAAAGAGCCATGCTATAAATTGTTTGTCGTCTGTTATTACGTTTTGGTGATTAGTTAGCGCAAGCAGTCTAGCATACGTCATGCTGCATAATGAGATCGTCCTGCCATTTCGTTATATTACCCCCCCCCACATTGTCCAAACCGTGCAGTTGTACAAAGTACTTAATGAAGACCTTCTGACCTGTCAGAATCGAGCTTTAAACAGCATAAAAACCTTTGGGCAAGTACAAATCATTGGAACGGCTACTTCCTGCGGTGTTTGAAAGTTGGATAAAACAACGTAAGAGCGTGCTAAGGCTCTATTATATTATTATTATTATTATTATTATTATATTATTATTATTTATTATTAACTGAGTTAGAAAGGAAAAGACTTCTCGTTGGAAAGCAGGTTAAAATGTCCGATAACACGTCTCGCTTTAGAGCTCGCACGTTACTTCCGATTCCCTTCTCTAAAACCTTTTTTTTTTTTTTTAAACTTTGCGCTTTCCAGAAATGGAAGAAGAGGCCAGTCTGCCGAGAAAGGACACCACGACGTGCTCGACCGATCTAATCGAATATGTTCAGCATATGATCAGGGAATACGGTGAAGACTACAAGGTAAGAGACGGCCGCGTGTTAAGCCGTACGGCCCGAGCGAATCGCTGAAGCGTCCTCATTGTGCGTTGATCTCGTTACAGGCCATGGCCCGAGACGAGAAGAACTACTATCAAGACACGCCGAAACAAATCAAGAGGAAAGTGGACTTGTACAAGCGCTGTCACGCCGAGGAGCACGCCGCGTTCGTCGCCTCTTTACGAGCACGAGCACAGACGTCGTCTTGAACGAAACTCTCGCGTCAAGATGGGACTGGATGGACCACGTCTATACGTAATAACGTACGTGTGTGTATATAATGTATTTTATGTTGTGATTGTTTTGCTGAGTGATCCTGTTTTACTCTTGGTTGTATGTTGTCATAAGATGACTTCAGTATACAAAAAAAAAAATTAAACTTTTAGTGAAATCAGCTTGATTTTTAAAAAAAAAAAATTTTTATTTGATGTACAGATTTACTAACATTCCCACATTTTGCACAGGAGCTCCAAGTCTTAAGTTATCCGTCATATTTTCCTTCCATGTTTGGTTGAGCCTCAGTTTCGGTTCAGGAGCGGCACCCGACGTGGTGTTCTGCTGTTCTTCCTCAAGATTCCTCTTGCTGTGCGTTCTGAGATGCTTTTCTGCTCACCACGGCCGTAAAGAGCGGCGTTTTGAGTTACCGAAACCTTCTTGTCAACTCGAACCTTCATGTCGGGCCGTTCTCCTCTCACGGACGAGGCTTTTCCGACCGCAGAACTGCTGTTCGCTGGATGTTTTTTGTTTTTTCGCACCGTTCTGTCCGAGACTGTTGTATGTCGAGCTACGTTCTCTCGTGCACAAGGCGATTTTTAACGCTGCAACTCGCCAGTCGTTGTGCTACGAAGTCGCCAGTAGGCGTTTCTACTCCTGGTTGCCGTAATAACATTTATCAGCGGGTGGCACAACCAGCATTCCATTTCTGACTACAAACCAGTTTTCTTGCCACTATAATGAAACATTCTGGAGAGAGAGCGTTTGTGTATGAAATTCACCAGTCAGTGATTTTGCGGTTTTTTGGGTTTTTTTACGATTGTAGAAATGAACGCGAAGTCAAGGAAACTCCACGATATTCACACGAGCTTGCAAATGTTTTCAAAATTACCGCAGATTTTCCGCAGATCTGGACCGAGACTCTGGTTCACGTGCGTCGAACACGAGTACAGCTAAAAGGTCTGATTTGCCAACAAACATCACTGCGAAAGAGATTGCGATTTCGCCAATCTGAGTAGTTTTCGCAAAAAAAATTAAAATAAGCGCAAAAAACTCGGCAAGCTGCGTCGCAAATTTTGAAAAAAGCCGCAGCAAAATCAAGCATTTTTGGCCATAACGATCCCAAAAAAAAACTCCGCAAAATCCTGTACGTTGTGTGTGTGTGTATATATACATCATATCCTACGAGATGAAAGAGAAGCCATCTACCTGTGGAGAAATCGCAAGCACCGGACTGTTCGGGTCCAGGAAACAATTCGGACTCGCAGGCAGCACGACGGGTCACGTGACTTCTTCAGTCTTCACTCCCATTGGTAGTCGCTGCACCAAGTCACTCCAAATTTGCATAACGGTAAACGTTTCTCAACTTTGTCACATCGCTGGACACGCCCACACCTCGCACCAGCAAAGTCATAATTACGAGTGGGGAAACTGGATTTTCTTTGCGCTCCGAGTAGCGGAATCGACGCACGTGACGTCTGTAGTTGATGGTAAATTTGTTGAAATTGAAAGTTTACGTTACGTCTCAGAAGCTGATTTCAGTTATGTGTACAGAACAAGCTAATTTCCTGCACGATATACGATAACATTGTACAATTACGATGTAACATAAAGTTTACAGCGGTTTTGTAAAATTGATTACAAACGTTAAAAAAAATAGCAAAACACTTAGTTCAACATTTTTTAGAAGTAGAGTTTTAAAAAAAACTTTGCTGTATTTTTTCTGTAGTTAATTAAGAGAAGGTACGCCGCCATCTCGCTCCGACTGAAGCGACTCGAACGCACCTGACGACGTCGTAATTACGAGATTTTTTTCCCCCTCCGGTTTTGATGCTTGACGTGAACATCAACCGAAGCTCTTGACTTGTATTTGTGTGATTTTTTTTTTTTTTTTTTTATGCATCGCGCTGCTGCGACGTGATTGGCTGATAGGATAATTGCATTAATGAGCAGGTGCCTAGGAGTTCCTAATAAACATATAATGCATGCTTTGTGCTTGATGCACGTGTGCAGTAGTATACATACAGCTGTATTTCACAGAAATACTTTAATATTTGAAACGAACATTGGCACTGTAGTGCTTCCTGATAAGCTACATATGAAATTTCGTTTTTTTAATCTGTTATGAGCAGTAATCACTCCACTCCACTCATTCCCAAAATATGTGTTCAGTGCTCACTATTTATACCCTCACAAAGTTTAAATAACACACACACATAACACTATAAACATGACTTAGACAAAATGTGACTAGTCATCTAGCTTCCACACAGGTTAAACTCATAGCTGGTTAACCAGTAACATAATATCAGTAGGTCAATATTGCAGCGTTTCTATAAATCAGTAGTACCGTCCTTACGGAAGAGTAAACATGTAGCGAGTCCTTACAGGTTATACAGTAAAAGCATGTTTGTACAATCGTGCAACTCTTTCAAAAACAACCCTTACTGCAAACCTACATGACCTCCAGGTAACGATTATAAAGGTGTCTGAGGTATCGACCGTTAAAACACAGAACTCGTGCAGTATAGTAACAAGAGAACTAGTTGTAAAACAGACGTGCATGTACGCCAAAGAACACTCCATAAATGCAATTCCTATAACAGTTAGTAAAAGTTCGTATCCCCAAACCTGGAGTGGGTGGCGGCCTGGGAAAACCCTTCAAATACTGATATTTTTACTATTGTGTGTGTGTGTATAATATGTATATGTATGTATGTATGTATGTATGTATATGTACGTGTATGTATGTATGGATACACACACAGATATACACAGGGTGTCCACTGGGTGTCTCCATATATAGGAGAAATATAACACTTTTTAGCAAAATGTGACTTTCAAAACAAATCCTCTACATTATTGCCGTTTCCTTGTAAACACACACACACACACACACACACACACACACACACAGGCGTCTCTCCTACTCATGATGAACTTGTTTTTACACATTTTGCCAGTCACGGATATGTAATATCGGATCATTTTCCTCAATTCAATGACCCGAGTATTATATTTTTGTCTCATTTGTTTAATCGGGTTCTCTTTGTCTACTTTTAGGACTTTTAGTCTGAAAATCTGATGATGGTTTAGGTCATATTTATGCAGATATATAGAAAATTCTAAAGGGTTCACAAACTTTCAAGCAGCGCCGAAATCTCCGCTGTCGATCAGGACAACACTGGCCAATCGTAGGCATCTGAGCCTGAGCTCATGTATGTGGAAGAGGGCGGATAGTCTCATTCTGATTCGTTGGCTAATTTTTTTGTCGTGAATGTCCGTTATCGGGACGTTAAAACTTTGATGTCGTCTGTACGGCGTGTACGTACGCGTTCTTCTCTCTAGCAGCATCGTGAACATTTTGAGAGAAGGGATCTGATTACAGACTAAATTACACAGGCTTATGTGAGGAAATCAAACTTAGCTTGCAAGGTTTTAGAGCTAAACTGGATCATTACCAAACCTGCTTAGATATTAGAAAGTAGATTTTTCTGAGGCAGGAACATCAGATATGAAGCAAAAATCATTCTGCTAGTACTGCTCTGTTTCAGTCATGTGACCGTTTTTTCGTAGCCTCCGTAATTGTGAGCGTTAGTAAGGAAAAAAGAATTTTTAAAAAAAAAAAAAAACAGTCTTAAAGTATATTATTAGCAGAAAAACATAATTTAGAATCAGAAATTAACCACAGAGATATCCGATGGGTTTTCTCAGTCCACCACAAATCTTGATTACACGGATTATAATAGTTTATATTGTTGTTTACGGAACAATAAAGTGGTGTGACCTTTACTCCTCATCCCTGCCTCACAATCCTGCTGAGAAACACCAAGTTTTTACAACAAACCCTTTGACTGTATCAAGCTTTTTCCATCCTGAGACATCATCGTTATCCTTACACACATCGCGCTAGTTTTGATCGGACTCTAGTTTGATGAGCAGATCCTGAAGACTCTGTAGACTGCAGGACTCGGATTCTCCCACAGAGCTGAGCTGGAGAAGGAAGAGCTTCCTCTGATCCGGCACCGAGCCCAGAGAGAGCACGTCACGCAGCTCGGACACGCTAACGGCGTCCAGCTTGTCCTGAAATGACAGGAAACACGACTCAGCAAGTGTTCTGGTTCTTCGCTTTGTCTCTCTGGAGGAACCGCGCTATAATTCGTTTTAATTCATTTACTCTCCTTTAGACTATTCTGCTAGTAAATATGTACATGCGTGCTGGATGACGGTGTCCTGGTCACCTGTTTGTTTCCCAGTATTACAACTGGAAGTTGTCGCGTGTCGATGCTGAGAAGGCGGTGAAGTTCATCTTTAGCCAGAGAGAGGCGTCTTCTGTCCGAGGAGTCCACCACGTACAACAAAATATGCGCCCTCTTCAGGAAATCGGCCCAGTACGCACGCAATTCCTCACCGCCTCCAACTGAAGGGAAAAACGTGTCATTCAGCAGATTCAAAAAGAAAGCGAAAGCTGCAGGACGCGGTCAGCGGCGCATTAAGTGAGACTTGATGACTGATAACCAGCAATAAACGATTACTGGATTACGAATGTAACGGTTATTATTATTAAAATCTTATGAAGAAAGCTGTTTGAGGCACATTTTATGCATACTTTCTAGGAAGTCGAAGTCGCAGGTGGGTGTGTGGAGACGGATGAAGTTGAAGCCACGCGTTGGGGCGCACTTTCTTTTGCTAGATGCTCCGTTCAGCTGCTGCAGAACGCTGCTCTTCCCAGCACCGTCTAAGCCGAGGACGAGGACCTGCCTCTGTCTGTGCTCCTCTTCCTCCTAATATCACATTTAAACGAAAAATAAAAACTTATCTCCTGAATGATTTTATAAGTACGATTCATTCATTCATTCATTCACTTGTTCGCTAGCCACACAATCATTCACACCTAGGGCCAAGTTAGACAAGCCAATTCACTTATTAGTAGGAGGAAACCGGAGAACCAGGAGGAAACCCATGTGAACATAGTGAAGAATATGCACAATGTGATTTCAGGATAGAAACCGGAGATCTGAAGAAGCAACACTACGACTGTACCAATGTGTCGCCTTAGTCAGGTCCCAAGAATCCCCAAAAATTAAGCAGCCATTTTGAGGAAGGTTAACATGGATTTCCTCGCCTCTCCTCCAAGCAAAAGACCTGCCTTTATGCGCATGTGATTAGTGTTCTCCTCAGAGTATGTTGAGGCTCTGAACTCTACAGGCCAAGCAACAGTTCAGGAAAGATTTGATATCTCGTATAATAGTGACACAAAATAGCACAGCATAGCAAACAAAATAAAAAAAATAGTGCTTTACTTCACTGTTTATACAGATTGTGTTTTGTCCAGACATGAAAAAAATTTTAAAGCAACAATTACACTATATTACAATATTACAAAACAGAAGTGGAAAGATCAAATGCCTATATATTTAGGTATGTACTTAATGTAGGTTTCGTTGAGTCAGTGGGAGGAAAAATACCCTAAAAACTGTACAAAAAGATTCACAATCTGAGCTTCTCAGGTCGGATTTGGTGGGAGTTATTACGCAAAACACCTGACTAGTTAGCTAGCTAGCTAAACGATAGGCTGGATTAGATAATAAAATACATGTCTAATAATAGAGTACACAGCAAAACGTAGTGTAGATAATAAAATAGCTACAAAAGTGACAAAAAAACAAAACAAAACGCTAGTTAAATATATTCTCAAAGCCTTAAATATTGGTGTGGCCAAACCGCAGTAAACCAGCTAGTTAATCTATATATATATAAAAATGCTGTTTGGGACCCAGCTTTCAATAATCTTTGAATGTGTACGGCCTTCAGATTAAGTGCATTTTCACACTTTGTCCAAATACTTGAGTCCACACTCAGAATTGATTCTAGGTTAGCTTGGGGGGTGGGGCTTATAATCTCAAGTTTGCATTCACATTGAAGAATTCCTTCAGAACCGTGGACCAACTGCGCGATTCCTGTCATCACTTCCGTGCATACAGGTCTGCAAAATGGTAAGCGCTAGGTTCCACCATTTATTGTGTTTCGTCTCTTTCTATTATTTCGTTTTGTACCAACAAAGATAATCATTTTACGTGCACGTGCTCGCACCACAATGGTGAATTAATTACGGTGCTCCAGTCGTATGATATTCTGGTTTTATGCGTCAGTGAACATAAACATAACGTCCCTTTACCCGGGATGACGAAAGGTGAAACAGGAAGCAACGTGAAAAGTTGGCGTGGTTCTGTTGAAGTGACCCCCAGACCAACATTTTCAAAGAGGACCAGCGATCTGTTCAGGCTCGAAAACAGTTGTATCAAACAAACTAAATCTTCAGTGTGTATCTTGCAAAAACACAAAAAAAAATCCCCAAATCTCCATCCAGCATTTTAAACCAATGAGGATTTTTGCTAAGTAGCAATCGTAACACGTAGCCTTATTTCCCATGCACAACATGTAGAAACGTTTACATCTTAAATCAGGACGTTTGTCAAATTTGGATGTTTAAAATTCCAGTTTCACCAAATTAGTTTAAATGGCTACTACTTATTATATAAGAATTTATTACTGAAGTAAAATGAGGAACTAACGAGTGTTTCACGTCCTCGAGCCTGAAATGGAGCAGACCCAATGTGTGCCTTTCTGTTTTGGTTTTTATTTCTCATCTTTGCTGACTGCAGCTCATTTACAAACCGCTTCTTCCACTCATCCAGTCCTGGAGAACCACAGCATTCAAACTCTGGCAAATTTAACACGCCTGATCCACCTCATCAGCTAATTACCACATCGATGATGTGCTCAGTTTGGTGTCAGACCTGAATTTAACACTCCTCCTGACATAAGATATTAAGGGTAATATTAAGGTCATTAATTTTTTTTTATTCGCGCAAACGAGGCTTCGTCTAATTAAATAGGCATACATTTACATACGTAATAAAACCAAAAATCTCGTCTTTTGATGTCTTGATATTTATTTCACTCTGAAAACACTTTCATGAGAGACTTTTACAGGAAAGTTTGCCAGAACATCATTTCTTTATTGTTTAAGTAAGGAATAAAACACGACGGGGTGTGCTGTTATAGGAAAACAATCCACGACAGGGTGGTGTGTGTGTGTGTGTGTGTGTGTGTGTGTAAGACCCCACACCACCCTGAAGTGCATTATTTTCCAAAATATTCGTCTTATACCACAACAATTTGCCGAGAAATACAATTTTTAATTTATTAACGAACATGTCGTACTTTTTAACCATTTATAGGTACATTTAATGTTCCAAACCATCCCTAATGCGAGTCAGTTCCTGTTATCATAATCATAATAAATGTAATCTTCCATAAATGTCGTAACCTTTACAGATAGATATCTTTACAGAAAACTACATCATGTTGGCTGTTGTGGAAATCAGTCAAGCGTTTCAACACGACGTCACGCCGACCGAGTTCCTGTTTCAGAAGGAAACGCGTCGATACGTCATACGGGAATAAAACCGCAGCCAAGACGCCGTTTCGTTTCCGACTTTACAGGTAGAAGCGACAATTCTGTTCACATCAAAAACGTTCAACTTTTATTTATTGGATAATAAATGATCAGGATAAATGATCAGGATGATCCAAAACTTTGAAGAAGGCTTAAGCTCCGCCCACTTCACCATCACGTCACAATCATACAGATTTCAATAATAGCTAGGCTATAGGAAGCCATTGAAATTTTGTTTTATTTTTTTTTTAAATTCAGTTTGATTGTAAACCTGTCATTCTTATTTTACTGTTCATTTGTTACTTGAAACTTTGTTTTTTAATTAGTATTGCGTTAAATAATAATAATAATAATAATAATAATAATAATAATAATAATAATGAAGCCATTTCATGGGACGTTGATGACGTCAGAAAGGGAAACTTACCTGTCTGAACGCACTTTCCAAAATGTAAGCTATGCCCATAACATGATAACAGTGTTAACATAGACTTTATTATGAAAGAATGCGATTTGAATATGCGAGTGCAGAATATTCACGCATATTATTATTATTATTATTATTATTATTATTATTATTATTATTGGGCGGTTTCTGCAGTAACCTGTGCAGTAACCTGTGCAGAAGAAATGAATACAGACCTCTTTAATGGCGCAGTAGTCTTCCGGTGTCCACACTCTCCTCTTGTAGAAGAAGTTTATGGTCAGGAACACAGCGGCTCCGAAGGCGGCAGCGGCGGCCATTAGAGCAACGCGAACATGCCGGAGCAGGAACATGTCCGGCGCGCGAGCGAGCGGTGCGAAACCCGGCGACACGGCGCGAGGAGGCGACACTAACAACGACAACGATTCGCGTTCGCTTGCGCTTGCCTGAGCACGTGACACCCGTGTTTGCGTCTTGTGAGGAGTTTCTGTTCACGCAGTGGCCAGAGAGCGGCGTGCTGTACCCGCAAATCACCTGAAGTGCCCTTGAAACGAATCTTAAAAAAAAAAAAAAGTCACACAAACTTCCCGTGTGAACAATCACATGTTTCACGTGTGAAATGATACGTTTTTTTCAGACACTTCACATTATTCACATGATGTCACGTGTGATAAAAACACGTGAAATGACGTGATTTTCAGACACGTCACATATTATGCACGTGAAAAACACGAACACGTTAAAAGGAGTTATTTTCTTTAGATACTTCACATATTATTCACATGATGTCACGTGTGAAAAACACATGAACACGTGAAATGTGTGATTTTCAGATACTTCACATTATGCACGCGATGTCACGTGTGAAAAATACATGAACACGTGAAATTATGTGATTTTCAGACACTTCACATATTCATACTATATCATGTGAAAAACATGAACATGTTAAATAATGTGATTTTCCTTAGACACTTCACATATTATTCACATGATGTCACGTGTGACAAAAACACATGGAGATGTGAATGTGTGATTTTTAGACGCTTCACGGATTATCCACCTGATGTCACGTGTGAAAAACGTGAAGTTACACATGAAAACGGGAAATGATGTGATTCTCAGACACTTCACATATTATTAACATGATGGCACGTGGGAGAAACATACAAATGTGAAAGGTATGCGAGTTTTTAGACACTTCACATATTCATATGATGTCACGTGTGAAAAACACGAACACGTGAAATTATGTGATTTCTAGACACTTCGTGACTAATCAAGTGCTTCAATAGTTGCACCAGGTGTGCTTGAGCTGGAACACATGAAATACCTGAACTTGCTAGGGGCAGAAAACGTATGAAATACCTGAACTGGCTAGGGGCAGAACATACATTAAATACCTGAACTAGCTAGGGGTAGAAAACATATGAAATACCTGAACTGGGCAGGGGCAGAACATAAATGAAATACCTGAACTGGCTAGGGGCAGAACAAATTGCAAACAGCTGAAAGTCTGTAAATTTTGACAATAAACCTGATTTGCAATGGGGGTTGAATCATTTTGATTGCAACCGTATGTGAATTTTCTGTAAGTGACAGCCTTAAATGACGTGTCAGATGCACAGTAGTACAGAATGTGAAGCCAGGTAAATATTGTCGTGTCTTATTTCAGTACCGAGTTGTAGACAGATCAGTAGAGGGTGTGCACTTGACACGAAACACACGTCACTGTAAATATTGACTATTTTTTTTTTTTTTTTTAACTCAGAACCGGTGACCCTGGAATTGTGAGGAAGCAGCGCTACCTGTGTGCAAATATGCAAGGTGCTCAGATGTACAGGTTTAGAGAGCGGTCGTGTTTGAAGATGTAAAAACAACAACAAAAAAACCCAACAAAAACCCCTAACAGGGTCTAGAAAAGATTCAAGATGTGAACAAATGTGAAAAATGTACACCTGGAAGTGTTGGAAAGCTACTGCACACACAAAAAAAAAACCCTATTGATTGAGTGTGTTTACTGCCTTGTAGTGTTTACCAAAGAGTAAACACCCTAAATTGTATTTCCTTTCCCAAAGTCCTTATTGTATACCGTATGTCTACAGATACACTCCGTATCCACAGCATTATAGCAAGCAAGAAGTTTACAATTGTTGAAATATATTTCAGGCCATGCCTCATTTTTTTTATCTACCGTGCTGAGCCAAAATGGGACAAAGGATTAAAGCTGTATTGTAGCATTTATTTAAATAATATCGACAATTACAGAGGTCATGACACTCATGCCATATGGTTTTACTTTCCATGCGTACAGAAGGAGTAATACCACACCTTCCTTAGCAACCTCAAACCAATTAAGTCACCGGTTGCTTGTTACATACTGTTGTGGCAACGGTATGAAATGAATTTCAAGAACTCAGACACTTCTTTAATCCAGTTCACCTGACTTCACTGTAATGTTGAGGTGTGATTTATTTATTTATTATTCATTTTTTGGACTGAGCCATGACGAGCGTGTGGATCCGCGAGGACAATATTGGGCTTTTAAACAGGTTACTGCACAGCCTTCCACCTCCGTCTTCTCGCTGGAAACAAACTGGGTTCCCTGG
>JANDJT010000081.1:22252448-22277877 GCA_024331685.1 Stegophilus panzeri | reverse complement strand
CCCTTAACGCTTTTCACGGATCAGCTAAAGGTTTTGGGGGGGGGGGGGAAGGAATAATGGGATTTGCCAAGCCTTCTTTCTCAGCACCTCGGAAGCTTTGCTTTCTCTCCAGAGTTAAATTTTGAACAGGGGTCTCTGCATGGCGTTTCATTATTCATCAGGTGAAACAGGAGCCAGTTCAGTTTCATGGTCTGGAGAAGTGCTGGAGGGGATGTACCAACTCATGGAAAGAAAGGGGGGGTGGGTTTGGGTGGTTTAGGTAGAAGTGGGATTTGATGCTTTAAGTATGTGTCTGGGTTCCACGACTTAGAAGGTTAACCAAGGTCATCAGTTTGACGTCTAATCCGAGCTGACAGCCTTGTGTTCCAGTGGGTTCAAAAACCCCACGCTACGACCAGCGACCCGACAAACGGCCAGTTCATTACAAACATCAAACCTGCCGATTGAAGATCGGAAATGTTTAACCAGCCGAGCGAGGCAGCCGGGACGGTCGTGTTTGGCGTTTGGTTTTCCAGCCTGCTTCATTAGTACCGCAGACAGGAACTACTAATAAAGAGCGCGAGCATCCTCAACGCCGCTGCTCTGCCGTCCCGAGCGCCGAGCTTTGGAAGCCCACAGCGTGTTGCCTGAGAAACCTCCAGGCGATGGGTCAGCAGGACCTGTGGAATGCCAGGCCTCGGTTTCCGGCTATTGTGCTCAGCAAGCACCCTAGAGGTGAATAGGCAGACATTCTTCCGCTACCCTTCGCCCCCTCCTCCTCCTCCTCCTCTTTCACTTTTATTTACTCGCATGTCATATTCACCGAGTTTCAGCTTTTACAACCAGTTTTTGTGTTCGCATGAATTTCGAAAAAAATTTTCAAGATGGCAAGATGCCACGTTTTATTTTCCGATCCTGATCCCGAAACCTTGTGCATCAGCAGATCTCGATACTCATACGCTATCTGTCTGTTTCTTTAAAAGCCACTAAGCCTAAAAAAAAAAAGCAAGTGTTTTTGAAAAACCGGAGCACTTCATTTAAAAAAAAAAAAAAAAATACAAGAGAAAGACCAAACACGCAGCTTAAAACATGACAGATTTGTTTAAGTCCGTTTACACAAAAATCACGGGTGTGGTAAAGAAGTATAAATATTATACATTCAAACCTAAGAAAAAAGAAAAGCATGTCTCTTTGTACGGAAATAAAAATTTCATCTCCAATCTTTTCCATTTGTTACAGGGTCTGATCAAATCCGTACTATTTATTTTATTTTTTTTCCTGAGATCCGATCCAACATTTTTTCTGATATTAGCCCGATATTGATCCTGGTACTCTTTATAAATAAATAAATAAATAAATAAATAAATAAATAAAAAGAATGGAGGCTGAAATTAGAAAAAAAAAAATCTATTATTTTTGTTTTGTGCTTGGCTGAGGTTGAGTCAAAAACATAAACAACCTCTAAAAGTTGGTCTGAACATGAAATGCAAAAAAGAAAGATAAAAAAGTAAGTTATATAATGGATATAAGTCTCATGTTTCAGCACTTTATGTATCTATATCTGTTTATGTTTTAATTCACAAAATATAGTAACGGATATCAAATTGCCGCACTTTAACTCGTGAACATGTCCAGTTCCTCAGCCTCAGCGTCATCGCTCGAGTTCGTCGTTAAACTCAACCGGACGCTTTCGGGAACGTTCCGGAAAGCTTTCTCGTTAATGTGACCGAGTAATCCCCGGGCACTATGTTTCAAAAACAGCGACGTAATTTCCCAAATCGCAGGACTGTTGTTTATATTCGACAGCTTAATAAACTTTGATCAGATTTACTTTACGTTTCAGATCAGATTCGTTACGTTCCAGGAAGATCAGAAACGTACACCGGACACGCTGTCGGAATCTGCTACGATGCATCGTATGAAGAAATTGGTTTAATGGCGATGCAGAAATTATTCGACGCTGCCCTGGAAACCGCCAGTGAGCTGTGAATAAAAACGTTCCTTTTGTGAATTTTTGCAGTTTTTATAGAAATAAAGGTTTACTTTAGAGGTCAGTGAAGCGGTGTTTCAGTCCATACAGGATTTCGCGGAGCTCGATTTTGCTGCAGCTTTTTAAAAAATTTTTATTGCAGAAAACTACTCGGAATCGGAGAAATCGCAATCGCGCGAAATAGTATTGCGCGGTCTTTCTCAGCGATGTTTGTTGGTAAATGAGACCTTTTTTAGCTGTACTCGTGTTCGACGCACGCAAAACGAAGAGGGCTTTGGCTGAACATGTGTCGTGACGACGTCACGTGACGTGTCTCGGCCCGAATCCGCTATCCGCAAATCAAGCGCTAATTTCGAAAAATTGCAAGCTCCTCCGAGCATTTCTGCGCTGATTTATGAAATCACAAAAAATCTCAAAATCCTGTAGGGCCCGGTTTAGTTCGGGTTACGGGAACAAACCACTGACGATCCCCTCTCACAGCTTTAGCTCCTATTTGCAGTTAGTTCCTGTCTTTAATCTGAAAATCTGAAAATCTCATCCTGCCAAATGTACAATTGCATGTCTACAGTGACTTTACGAACAAAAATGAAACTCGCAGAGATCATTGTGTGGTCATTGGCGTTTCTGGAGAGTTAGCTAAAACGGTTAGCTTCCAGTTGTGCTGCTAATCACATTCTAATCGCTAACACGAAGCCCGGCACGTAACATGGAAATCGAATAAACAATGTTCACACTGATTAGTGTGGAAACGTATCTGTTCGAGCTAGGTAGAAGACGCTCGGAAGAAACGGCGTGATGTTCCGTGATCGTCTTTAACGTGTTACGATGCCCTGAAACGTCTCTGTAAGTCTAAGTCTTCCTGGTGTTTGGTGTCTTGCAGGCACACTAAGCCCCTGACCTTCGCCGATTGTATCGGAGATGAGTTGCCTCTGGGATGGGAGGAAGCGTACGATCCGCAAGTCGGCGCCTATTACGTCGACCATAACACGAGTAAGTTCTACATCGTCCCATATTTAGACCGATCAACTTCTTGCTTCTTCTTTGCCTACGTAGACGTGCGTAATAATAGTGCTGTGGAGTGTATTATGTTGTATTATCGTCTCTATCGCTCACAGAGAGCACTCAGCTGGAGGACCCGCGGGTGCAGTGGCAGCGTGAGCAGGAGCTCATGCTGCGCGAGTACCTCAACGTAGCCAAGGAAGCGCTGAGCGCCCAGAAAGAGATTTACCAGGTCAAAGAAGAGCGCCTCCGTCTGGCACAGCAACAGTACAAGCAGCTCAACGACGCCTGGAGGGACAAGTCTTCGTCACAGACCAGCTGTAAGACTAGACCATATAAACGTTCCACCTTTAAGGTGATACAGCAACCAACAAATAGTAAGTAATGAAACAAATAGTAACGTTATAGGAAAGACAATAACCTGGTTACACAACAGTGACATCACCAAGAACAGGACGTCCCTCCAGAATTGACGAAAGAACGAGGCGAAAGCTTACCAGGGAGGCTGCCGTGAGACCTATGGCAACATTAAAGGAGATGAGGGAATATCTGGGAAGTACTGGTGACTCCCTGCACGTGACAGCAACATCTCTAATCGCCATGTATCTGGGGGGAAAAAACCCCTCCTAAACCAGGACCCCAAACCATGTGGCAATATGTATTACGGTCTGATAAGAGCAAGGTAGAACTTTTTGAACTATGTTTGGCACAAAAACAAGAGCGCTTATCACCACGGCGAAGCATGGTGGCGGCAGCATCATGCTATAGATCTGCTTCTCTTCAGCTAGGACTGGGGCTCTAGATGCAGACCTTTGTTAGACAGCTGAATATGAAGTAAAATCTCACCTTCCAGCATGAGAAGCACAAATCCACATCAGAAGATGATGATGATCAACGTTTTGGAAAGTCTCAGTCAGAGCACAGATCTAAATCCTGTAGAGAAACTTGCCAAATCATGATGTGCTAATGGGTGGACTCTTCCGAAGTGCTTTCTTATCAAACAAAGTATTAGTTAAGGGGTGTAAAAACCAGGTTATTGTAAGTAAAAAAAATTTTTTTTGAGAATTTCGTTGGTTGCTATGTGATGTTAAAGGTGGAAAAAAAGATCTGATATTGTGTAAAGACGATTAAGTGAGGGGGAAAACCACTCCAGACCGTTTCAGCGTAAACTCCTGTGTCCTGAACACTACAAAGCACTGACACTGGAGACTCCTTCCATAAATGTTAAAGAAATGTCTCCTAACCAAAAATTTTTTTTTTTTCCTTTGTTGAACAACACCACGTTTATAAAAAAAAAAAAAAAAAAAAATCTGTTTAGTACTCATCTTAGATTATGCGGATCGCCCGATGTAGAAGTTCCTGTGAACCAGCCGTTACTATAGAAACGATGACGTATTAGTTATTAACGTTCATCGACGTTCCAGCTGAAAGTACTGTCCATCTTCCTGTTACTGAATATCCGCCTAATGATCGTTTCTTAGCCTTACTTATCCCCCTAATTAACATTCTCTTCATCCTAGACTCCAAATCATTAGCTTTTAATTACGAAAGCACTTATGCGTAAGAGAACCACCGCATTCCGCGTTTCATACGTGTCCCTGATTATTATTTATAATCTTATCAGTTGGAATGATGTTTGCTTGCATTCTTTCATGCACTTCTAATATTTGTCTTCATGGCTGACAGGGGCGTGTAAAGCGTGTAAGACTCGTGCTTTAATTTAACACCGTGCTAGTTTGTAAATGCGTTTTTATATATATATATATATATATATATATATATATATATAATGTATGTGTATATATATATGTATATATTATATATAAATGTATGTATGTATGTATGTATGTAGTATTTGTGCAGTTATTGTATGTTGTTATGAGGTGCCAGAGAGCCGCAGAGATAACGCTTCCGATGTGTGTTCTCTCTCTCTCTCTCTCTCTCTCTCTCTCTCTCTCATGCAGTAAATTCCAGATCCTCATCAAGCAGTAAATATGACCCTGAAATTCTCAAGGCGGAGATCGTGACCGCTAAGAGTCGGGTAAGGAGTCCTTTCGATAATAATTCTTTATTAGAACTGACGATGTATGATAACTCTACAACCAAACAGTGTAAAAATAAATAAATACATGTTTTTGCATACATTATATGGGATATACATAAACAATAAGTCGTTTACTTGCTAATCAGTAAATCGTAGATAGCTGGAGCTGTAAACATGGCCGTCTCGTCAGCTAGCTCAGTTTACCCGCGAACGTTAAATAATGTTTTTTTTTAAAAAATAATTTATATTAGGATACATTAAATGAAATGATTTGTTTACAGCTAGCTTGTGCTATCGTAGATCTCGTAATCGTATAGGTTTAGTAAAAAATTTTAACATCAGATTAAAAAAAAAAAAAAAATTATCACAATACCAACGAAAAGTAATTTATGACGATATTATATTATCATGTCGCTCAGCGCTAAGGAGTAACTCTTTTAAGAAGAACCGAGAACGAGTTTTTTAATTTGTCACACGTCTGTGTAAATGATGGTCATGTTTATTCGTCAGAAAACGCAGTGTTTTAGGTCGTCAGGAGAATGTTAGTTTATTTATTTATTTATCTACCTATCTATCTATTTATTTAATAAAGTAGGCTGATTTTAAAGAGGCCGTAGTTTTTTTTTTTTTGTTTTTTTTTTGTGGTTTTAAATTTTTTTTCAGAAGCACCGTAGAAAAGCCGATCTGCGATATTGAAGTTGTCGGTAGTTTCTTGTTGTTTACATTTTTTTTTTTTCTGCAACAAGCTCCGCCCTTTTCCCCTCAAAGGCAAGCCACGAGGCATAAAACGTATTCTCCTGCATTCCTGCTCATGGAATTTGATTGACAGAAGAGATAAAATTGTTTCGATTTGCCAAGGTTGTTTTAAAAATTTGTTTAGATAAATTACCGAGACGGAATCGAGTTACGTGTCGCGTTCCGTTTAATAAGGAATCTTGTCCTGCTCTCTTCTGTTCAGGTGAGTAAGCTGAAGAGAGATCTGGCCTACATGAGGCAGGAGCTGCTTTATAAGGAGCAGGGCTTTGAAACGCTGAAAGAGTAAGTACAACCGGACCTTCTTACACACTGCGACGACCACGACACTGCTCTAATGATCAAATTTCTTCCCTTTAACGTCAGAGTTCTCCCTCAAAATGCACAAATCTACAATGGGAATCTGGAATGATTGACAGATGTGTAGGTGTTTTTAAACTCTACTGTTTTAAACCCCCCCCCTTCCCACCATCTTGTCTCGTCTCGGGGTTTTACTTACTCCCATAGAAAGTGCGGTACAAATTAGAGAAACGGACCGTTCCACATAATATTCGGATCTCCTCAGATCTACGATCGGGTCTAAACGTCCCGTGTTACTCCTGCGTACCGGGGTCAGCGTTGCAGCACGACGACTCGCGGCTCGGTACCGCGCATCGCAGCGTCACGACCATCTGAGCGTCTGCAGCATCCACCGTGCTCGCCAGATCTCGCTCCGAGGGAGTTTCGTCCGTATCCGAAGAAGACGACGTGCGACAGATGGTGCATCAGTGGCTGCACAAGCAACCGGAAGGATTATTATAATAATTTTTTTCGTTTAAGCATCGAACCAAATGGAGAATATGCACAAACATGGTTTACTTTGGTGTTTGATGAGATCTGTTTGTAATAAACGATGCAAAATAAATACATAAATAAAGAATGAAAGAAGGCCCGGTGGTTACCGTGTAATCTGGTCTTCACCTCTGACGAGTGTTTTGTGAAGCCAGTGTATTGAAACACACCAGGCGCTACATTCGGCAGGTCTGTAAACGTCATGGTTTGTAAATAAGGCAAGCTTGCAATCGAGTTTTAATAGTTTCTGAAGGAAATGTATACGCAAACGTCGACTCAGTGACACTCCAGTTCTACCATCACAACATCGTCCAGAGGGTTGTTCTTCAATCCTGTACGCTAACCTTCAGGAATCAAGAATCTCTCTTGATTTAGTTACATTTTTTACCATCTGCGCCTCGAATTCTGTTTTCGTTCACTCCCAGAAGATGTGCCTTGCACTGCTGAAGCGTGTTTGGGTTTTAAAAAAAACAACGCTCCCAGGGACTGGGTTTGACTCTTTGTCGACTCACCTTTACTCCTCTACTTTACTCACTCCCTCTCTCCCGCGCTGAAGAATGCGGACAGACCTGTTGTTCAGACGGCACGCGTGACTCACCGCCAACTCGCTTCCGGAGTCCACGCCGACCTCCGCTGCAGCCTCCCGTAAACATTGAGCTCCACCTCCCACTGTTATTTAGTGATTTTGTGAGTCACCGCGGTTCAAATAAGTCAACATTTAAGGAGCTCTGTCCCAGAAGTCTTCTATTTGACTTGATGTTTTAATAATGACGTCAAGGCGGCCGGTAAACACCACGTTCTGTTTAGTTTCACCCCAAGCGCTTTTCGTGTCGTCTCCAAAGGAGACGATACAGCCAGATACATATAAGCAAACGTATTTGTAAGAGGCTCATCTTTACCTGGCAAATATTAGTCCTTCTGTCACGCTCCGAATTTTGCTTTCGTTCAGAATCGACCACAAGCTGGCGAGCGCTTCGTACGGCTACAAGCAGCACGAGGCCCAAGCCATCTTGAAGGAGGTCAGGACGATTAAAGATGCCATCAGCTCCGGGGAAAGAGAAAAGCAGGAGCTCATGCAGGTAAAAAAAAAACAAAAAAAACAAAACAAAAAAAACCTTACTCATACACGAAGCTTCCATCATTGAATAACTGGAATGGCATAAAGAATATGAAAATATATATATATATATATATATATATATATATATGTGTGTGTGTGTGTGTGTGTGTGTGTATATATATATAATATATTTTTTTGACTTTTGTGACTATACCAGTGATGTTTTTACCTGTGAGAGAGAGTGTGTGTGTGTGGCGAGTTAAGTAGCTCAGGAATGTTAGGGTGAGGTAATTTCTTTACTGTGAGAAGTTATGCACAGGGTGAGGCTTTACACTCGAGGATGCGCTTGCATATTTTTGTGCAATACCTAATGGAATAGCAGAGCGCTGATGTCACATATCGCGCTGAATACATGCCGTTAAAAGCATGCAATTTGGTTAGCGTGATCTCACAAAAAAAAACCCAACAAAAACAGTAGCCTGTATTTTTGTCAGAGGAGAACGGAGAGAAACTCCGACGTGGCCGATACGGACGGAAATTAAATCAGAGAGGAGCTCCTGTAAAATAGGAAATTACCCCAGGATCCTGAGTACATTTAATCCCGTCTGAATAGGGCTTACGATGGGGTGGGGCGGTGGAATGACTCTAATAGTATTTTTCAAAGCTATTGTTTATGTAGAAAGTAGCATACAATATTAAAAACACACACACACACACATATATATAACATTATATATCGTGTCTTTCTGTAGATTTGTGGTTTAATTGTTTGTGGCAATGTCTTCCTCTCAGAAACTGGCTGTGCTGAAAGACGGCTTCCGTCTGGATTACGGCTCTCAGAATGAGCTGTGGGCGAGCAACCCCTCTCTGGCCGACTCGAACCTGTCGCTCCCTCGCCTCTATTCGGACGCAGAGTCCCAGACGGACATACCCGCCGAGGTGAGACGGCGAAGTTGAATGTTTTAACAGGAACAGGCACGACTCATTCCTTATTAGCAACACTGGCACGTCTTAGCGACGGTTCTACTCGCTTTCCTAGGAACAATTCGTCGTGTGATCCGATCATGATCTCTTTGCTTTTTTTCAAATCAGTTGGTTTCGATCTCCAATAAGCTGGCGGAGAAGGTACGACTGAGCTTGAAGTACGAAGAGGCGAAAAGGAGGTACGGTAAAGTTACATCTTTTTTTTTTTTTTTTTTTTTTTGCCCCCAGAAACTTTTTCGTGTTTTCCTGACCCATTCCAACTCTATGGCCAAAAGTATGTGGACACCTGACCATCACACCCGAATGTGGTTCTTCCTTAAACCGTTGCTCCAAAATTGGAAGCACACGATTGTATAGTCTGTCCGTAGTAACGCTGTTGCGTCACCATTTCCCTAAGAACCCAGAAGAGGCCCAAACACTGCTCCAGCACCACAATGCCCCCGTGCACAAAGCGAGCTCCATGAAGACATGGATTGAAGACAAGGTCGGAGTGGAAGAACTCGAGGGTTCTGAACACCTGAACACATTTGGGATGAACTGGAGCCTCCTCACATCATCAGCGCCTGACCTCAACCTCACTAACGCTCTCGTAGCTGAATGAACACAAATCCCCACAACCACGCCCCAAAATCTAGTGGAAAGACTTCCCGGAAGAGTGGAGCGCATTATAACAGCAAAAAAAAGGAGGAATAAATCTGGAACACGATCTTCAACAAGAACATATACTAAGCGTGACGGTCAGGTGTCCACAAACTTTTGACCACACGGTGTGTTTTTACAATTATTGCAGAATTATTCTTGTTTTTGTTGTTGTTGCTTCTTTCCTTATACGCGTCCGTCTCGCTGCTCGTTTCAGGATTGCAAACATTAAAGTCCAGATCGCCAAGTTGGACAGCGAGTCGTGGCCCGGTTTGCTGGATCCCGAGCGAGACCGACTCATCCTCATCAGCGAGAAAGAGGAGCTGCTGAAGGAACTACAATACGTCAAACCCTGCAAGCGCGCTCCCAGCGACGCCGAGAAGATCGAAACGGAGAAAAAGCGTCTGGAGCAGGACCTGCAGGCGGCACGCGACAGCCAGAGCAAAGCTCTGACGGAAAGGTGAGGGGAGCCCACCCGTACCTCAGAGAGGATAGATTAAAAACGCAGAGGCGCAGGAAAAACCCCTCGAGGGTGATGCGTGAAACTTCGGTATTTGGGATTGAGTAGAATGCTACAGCGAGGGTTGCTTTAAAGCCGGTTATGGATTCTTAACTCTGTGGGGTGGTAGGACGAAGCAGCTGTTTTGGAAGACTGAACTCATTTGGGAATGCTGCTGATGTCGCCTGGGGAAGTAGGACATTCGCTTTCAAAAACAAGGTCAACTATCGCAATAACACGTCGAATTATCCGCTGGTTTAATAACTGAAGCGTGCCGAATCGCAGTCATCTCCCCACGGCTTCCTGAGAGCGCAGGCGCCTGCGCCGTCAGGTCAGGTTTCCGTACTGAGAACGCCAATTAAGCCCTCTTTGATCTTTTCCTTCTTTGTATCTTTCCGTTGCTTCTGTTTTTTTTTTTTTTTCCTCGCTCCTCCTCCAGGATTACTTGGACAGGCCGCTTGTTCTGCACACTAGATCCCGTATCCTCGTCCAGCTCTCTCTCTCTCTCTCTCTCTCTCTCTTCCTGTAACCCGAGCCGTAGAGGAGATGTAGGTTAAACACAACGGCCGCCTTTTTTTTCTTCCAGGCCTTCTGCTCAGCGGCATTCCACGGTAACTTCATCCAAACGTGAAGGAAGGCCAGAATACAAACGCACCAGCGGAACGAATGTCTTCTGGCTTATTATTATGGACAAATAACGCTTTCTTATCCGCTTGTGCCGCAGGTTGACGTTACACTGCAAGAGGAACAAATTGGTGAAGGAGCTGGAAGACGTCGTGAGGCAGGCGTCCTCGCTGCACACCCAGCTGAAGAGGTTTATACCATTCCGTTATGTACACAAAAAACACAACAACCCTGATTATCCAGAAATGTACACTACTGGTCAAAAGTTTAGACACACTCATTCTTTATTATTATTTATTTCTTTTCCCACATTTTAGAGTAATAATAAAGTCATGAAAACTCTGGTGTAACACAAATGGAACTATGGGAATTATGTCGTGATTAAAAAATCCAAAATAAATCAAAATAATTTAATATTTTAGCATCTTCAAAGTAGACGCCCTTTTTGCCTAGAATTTCCAGAAATGTATTCTTGAGCGATTTCTTGAGGAATTTCCTTGAGATGATTTTTAAACGGTATTAAAGGAGTTCACACCGACGCCGGACTCTTATCGGCTGCTTTTCGGAATATTTCGCTCCGTGTCGTCCGTTTAAAAAAAAAAAATAAATATTTTTTTGTAAATAAAATGTTAGTTTTCTAATGAAAGAAACGAATACGTCGGCACGAGTATATTTTTGTCTACGACACCGATTTCACACGTTTAATCACACACCTTCAGATCAGAACGCTTTTTAAGATCATGAGAAACATTTCAGTCGAGTGTCCACAAACTTTTGACCGGTAGAATGTGTGTGTTTCATTTTTAAAGATATGTAAATAAGCACAGCGCTGGCTTGAACGAGGTTTTGTTGCTATGGTTCGTTCTCGGGTTCTCTGCTCGTTCTCTAAAGCAGAGACACACCCGTGTGCATGTGGCTAATGAGCCTGCCGTGCTTTAATGAGCTTGTTTTCACACCGAATGCATTTTAAGTTATGGAGCCAGAAATAGTCATATCCCTGCTCTGCTTTCCGAACTGACGCCGCTGTTTCTTCTCTGCTCTGATTTCTGTCTTAGCCTGTCGGCTAGCACGCTGTCCTGTTCGTCGGGCAGCAGCCGAGGGTCTCTGACGTCCAGCCGTGGCTCTCTGGCCGCCTCCAGCCTCGGCTCGCTGTCGTCCCTCAGCTTCACCGACGCCTACTTCGAGCACCAGAGCGAGCTGAGCGACCCGGATTTCCAGGTCAAGTTGGACTCGCTGCTCCAAGAGAGCACCTCGTCTACCTACAGGCCCTCCAGCTCCATCCCCACCATCCACGAGAACGAGGTGACGTCAGGGCCGGCCGTCGGCGCCGCAGGTCAGGTTGCAGGCTTACGCGCTCATGCTCTGCGTCTGTCCGAGACGCCGCGCTCCATGAGCTCGCTGTCTCCGCGCTCGTCGCTCTCCTCGCTCTCTCCGCCCTGCTCGCCCCTCGTTCCCGACACCTCGTCACTGGCCGGAGAGACCTTTTCAGGTTCGGCGTCCCAGCTTGATCTGGAGCTGCAGGCCCGGCTCAGCGAGCTCAGCCTGCAGAGGGACGCCAAACAGGATGCCTCTAAAGGTACGCATCACCAACAAGCGTAAATGTATGGTAAATATATACATGTTTAAAATGGGCTACATTGAACAAACAATGTTAGATTTGACGATGGCGGGAAGGGGGCGGGGCTTCCATGTGGTGGTGTTTAATATTGGAGAACTCAGCACAGTAACTCAACACCGAGCCAGTAAAGTGTCAGGGACCGCACCGGCAGTGTCACATTTCTACTCTTCTCTCCGTGTGTGTGTGTGTGTGTGTGTGTGTGTGTGTGTGTGTGTAGATTTCGATTCCCAAACAAGGGTCCCAGGTTCCGGCTCAAAGAAAGCGGGCGTGACGTCGGCCGTGTCGGACGAATCGGTGGCGGGAGACAGCGGTGTGTACGAGGCTTCAGAGAAAAGGTTAGTGTTCAGTTTTGAAAAATTTCTTAAGAATCATGGACACTTCTATAATCGATGGCAGGCGAGTCAGCTGGAGAATTATCGGCACCCTTGGTAAAGACGGGTTATAAAGCGTTTGTGTTAAATGTTAAAACAGGGGTCGAGCGACAATTTGAACATGCAATAAAACAATCACAAAGCATATATGATTTTGCAATTTGTGATTAATATCTGGGGGCAGGGCCGATGATGAACGCGCTATGAGACTAAATACGGCAAGAACGGCGGTCGGACATCTTTTCTCACAGCCGTATTTACCCATCTTAACCGAGGGTGCCAATAATTCTTGAACGTAAGTGTCATCCTAGTAAAAATCTTAACGATGTTGCCGTGGATTTGGATGGATGGAGGGAAAAAAAAGAAAAGGGCTTAATATTAAATACAACCCCAATTCCAAAAAAGTTGGGACGCTGTGTAAAATGTAAATAAAAACAGAATGCAACGATTTGCAAATCTCATAAACCCATATGTTATTCACAATAGAACCATAGAAAACACATCACATGTTTAAACTGAGGAAAATGTACCGTTTTAATAAAAAAAAAAACGGAAATTTTGAATTCGATGGCCACAACACTTCTCAGAAAAGTTGGGACGGGGCAACAAAAGGCTGGAAAAGTAAGTATCCATGAAAAGAAACAGCTGGAGGAACATTTTGCAGCTAATCAGGTTAATTGGCAACAGGTCGGTAACGTGATCGGGTATAAAAAGAGTATTTTAGAGATACAGAGTCTTTCAGAAGTAAAGATGGGTACATTTTCCTCAGTTTAAACATTTGATATGTTTTCTGTGTTCTATTGTGAATAACATATGGGTTTATGAGATTTGCGAATCAATGGGACAGCATCCCGACTTTTTTGGAATTGGGGTTGTACATGAGGGAACGCAAGCCTACTTTCCCGTTGACTGACCCCATTCTCTCTCTCTCATGTATAATTTTTATGGACTACTTCTTAAAATTAACAATCCGAAAATAACCCCTTATTAATATTTACTCCGGTAGCAGTGGTGGATAAAACACACACACACACACACACACACACACACCCCTGCTCCGGTTTCCTGAGACAAGCAGATTATATTTCTTTAGAAAAAACGAAAGTTTCTGTTTAAACTAAACGAGCGAGCTTCGCGACGTTCATGCTAATCGTTTTGCGCCTGACGCTAGACAGATGTTTTTCATTTATATTAAAAGATTTATAAATAAAACTCCGGAAGCAGATTCGATCGAAGTTTTCTAACTTATCCGAATCTTTTAAAATTGTAAAAAAAAACTGTTCATTTTAAACAGCTTTTGTTTTCAGCATTAATTACATTGTTTTCCTCCCACTTGAAATAAATGACTGGTTTTATTAAATGTTTATTTTTTAAACGCAACACCAGTCATGCGCGTGAAGGTTGTTAGGAAACCTGTACGCTGTGATGCGTATCTTGCGTCGTAGAAACGCCTCGAAAACATCGTGATATGACGATAGCGAAATCATTTAGAAACGCGGGATGATTAAAGCGGGCCGATTAAAGGAGCCGTTATATCCGATATATCCGTATCGCACAATATCACAACTTTTTACTTTTCTATAAATAATGACTAATCGCTGAGAGTTCCTTAAATATCTAATGACGGACGTGATGTAAATATCCGAGTTCGTAGGAAACCAGACCCGCTAGAAACTCGCTCCTCTTGTCCGGATGCGAGAGTATGATCACCGAGGAGAATTCCCCTTGATGAACTAATCCAATCCGAATAGGGCTTTAGACACAGTACTGTTTCTGTAACTTTGTGTGTTTAAGTGTTGATCTGTTCTGCTGACCGAACAGGCCCGGAGTCCCTGCCGAGCAGATGTCGGGCGACGAAGACGGGGGATTAGTCGGCTGCGCTCAGATCAGACTGGGCTTGAAGTACGAGGCTAAAGAGAAGCACTTTGCCATCTTCGTCATGCAGCTGACCAACTGCAGCACGCTGTCTGTTCCCTCCAGCCAGAACATGTACGTTTCCTTCCTGTTGTTTCAGCTACTTTCCGTTTTTAAGTCTCGCCTTCATGTGGTACGGTAACAGCTCAGCTGTAATGAGGAACTGGACAGTAGCTTTCAGATCTTCTGCCACCTAAAGCACTCGAACCTTGTCGTAGTTTATAAACCGCACTATGTGTAAAGTTGATCTATTGTTCAAGTTACGATTCAATAAATAAATAAATAAATAAATAAATAAATAAACGATCATTTCCCTAAATCTTACTCTGTACTGATGCAGTACTCGTAGTATTCTAGATCTGAACTAGCGCTCTTCAAACGACGACGCTACAGTCGCTCGTCGTATTTACCTCCTTCGTTAAACCTGATATAGATTTACTCTTAACAGTAAGCGAATACTTGTGTACTGTATGTTTATCGATCTAAAGTAAATACTTGTGTGTGATGTTTACCGCGAGCGGCCGTTTTGATTCGACGTCGCTTGCTGAACCCGAGGGTGTGTGACGTATCTCGGGTGAACGCCATCTCGTTCCTGTGCGCAGGTACGTCCGGGTGGTGGTGCTGCCCTGTCCGGAGGCCACCCGCTGCCTGTTCCGCACACGCAGCTCACAGGCCCATGACGTGCTGGAGCTCAATGAGGTGTTCACCATGCAGCTTTCCCCCTCCGCCTTCAGACAGAAGACGCTCCGCATCGACGTCTGCTCCACCACCGAGTCCAGGAGAGAGGAGTGTCTGGTAGGTGTCCTGAAGGTGTCTGGTAGGTGTTACCTTGCTGAGAAACTCATGCAGGACTGTTAAGCGTTGGTGTTTGGGGTCAGTAAACCTGAAAATACCTAAAGTTCAACTCGTGTTGTGAGGTAAAGGGTGGGGCGATACGATTAAAAATATCACGATTCTTATTTCTACGATACACAGTATGTATCATGATGCACAGATTTTGCCTGCAAAACAATGTAGCGTTAAAAATTCATGATACTTTATTTAATGTCTACGTAGTTATTTTTTTTATATAAATATTTTTAAAAAAGTTTTAAATGTAAACAGTTTTAAATATTTGAACTAATGTTAACATCAAATCAGCTTCGAATTAATTTAGTTTTAAAAAATTATATATATATATATATATACACACACACATTATATATCACGATATACGCGATGTTTCAGAGAAGCGTATCACGACATTGTTTAGCATGATATCGATCTCATATGGTGAAGTCGTTCAGTTCTAATAACAGCCTGATTAAGAGTAAGGACCAGGGCTGGGGCGATATGATGGTGTAATTTCCATATTGTGATAAATTATGTCACGATACACTTTTTTTTTTTTTTTTGAGATATCATAGGTAACTTTTTTTTTTTTTTTTTTTTAAGAGCAGTGACAAACTCTGATTGGAAGCAGCTGATCTGATTTTTTTTTTTTTTTTTTTTTTTGCATGATCAGACTAAAATAATTTTTTCTAACAATTTTTTTTTTAAAGAATTCATTAAAAGTATTTGCATTTTTTTATTTTACTTTTTAAGACAGTTTATTTTCATAGATTTTTTTTTAACGAAACCTCCTGTTTTTTTTTTTTTTTTTTTTTTTTTTTACTGTTTTTTCAGTTTCCAAACCTAAATATCGTGTATCGGAAAAAAGCATCCTGATACGATATTTTTGTCGTATCGCTCACCCTTAGTAAGAACGTACACATAGTCTTCTCTGCTTGCTAGCTAGGTGAGCTGCTAGTTAACCTATATCATCGTCACAAATTACCGCAGTATATATATATTTTTTCTTTGTTTTCTTTATGGTTGTTATTTTATCTTCACCGTTTTTTAAAAAATGGATAAAGTTGAAAATCTGAGCTGACCCGTCTTTCGGCACGTCACGTAGATTCCACGATTCGTGCGTGGCGTTCCGATCCGGGAAAATCTTGCAGCATGGTGGGTTTAAAATTTGTGTGAAACGTTCCGAGCTGTATATTTAACGTTTTGCGATGCCACGATGTACCATGACGTGATTTATCATGATCTCGATATTATATCGTCGTATTGCCCAGCCCTAATATCTACAGTCTCTCAAAAAAAAACAAAAAAGGAACCCCAAATTTAGTTAACGGTGACTGTACTTTTATTTTTCGTCCTTTTTTTTTTTTTTTTTTTTTTTCTTTTCTTCTTCATTAAAGGCCGGTGCTCAGATCAGTTTGGCTGACATGGAGTGTTCGGAGGAATGGTATACCAAGTGGTACAACCTCCTCAACTACATGCTCATCGCAGACATGAATGGCAAGAACAAAGAGCTCAAGGCTCCCACGCAGTCCGACAAGGTGGCGCACACACACACACTCACACACACACACACACACACACACACACAAACAGGGACCTTTCTGACTACATTTCAGGCCACAATCTGTCTTTAATGCTTAATGATATAATATGTGTGTGTGTGTTTGTTTCTGTCGCATATTTTAGACAATAGACGGCTCCTCAGAAATCCAAGCAGCTAACGTGAAGACGGCGGAGACAGACTGGTGAGTGGACACGTGATCACTGATAAAACCGAGACGTCTCATAGAGAATAAATGAACGACTCTACAAACCTGGAGTCCCTGCTGAGCAGATAAAAAAGGCGAATTAATCATCTGCAGTCAAATCGGAGCGAACCTGAAGCACGCAGCTAAAGACAATAATAATCATTAAAAAAAATAATAAAGTATAGTAGGTAGTAGCAAGTGAGGAGTTAGTTCCCCAGAACGCAGGAGAATAACGAGCGCTCGTCCGTGCCGAGGCGGTCGATGGATGGAGAGGCCGTGCTACAGCCACTTCCTGTCTCACGTCTCGTCACGTCTCGTCACGTCACGTCACCTGTCTGGTCGCCCCGATCGCGAAGACGCAAGACAGGCCGGTTGAATTTCAGCCCACACTTCCTCTCGTTCCTCTCTTTCCTCTCATCCTTAAGCCGCCTTTAATACTCGTCTTTAGGTTTGGGATTAAAGATGTCACTATTCAGATTATATATTCAAGGCGTATGTTGGGTGTTTCTCCACAACCCCGTTACGAGCATCATGAACTTCTCAAGTCGAACCTTAATATCAGATCAGCTGCTTCTGTTCGGTTCTGTTTGGCTTGTGATAATTAAATATTAGTTGAAAATATAAAAAAGTTATTCAGAACGTATACGATACCAAAGAGAAAAATCTCAGTGTTCTAGATTTAACAACGAACGCGTCGAAGCAGTGGCGGTTGAGGCTCTGGGTTTCTGATCGGAAGGTCAGAGGTTCAAGCCCCAGCACTGCTAAGCTGCCACTGTTGGGCCCTTGAGCAAGGCCCTTAACCCTCTCTGCTCCAGGGGCTCTGACCCTGCACTCTGACCCCAACTTCCTGACATGCTGGGGTTTGCTAAGAAAAGAATTTCTCTGAGCATATGTATATGTGATATCATTATCATTATAAACTCGTTTAAAGTGTGTGAGCGGCCACGCCTTCCCGACTTTCCTGATTGGAGGGTGAGTTTTATTCCACCAATCAACGTGTTTCTTTGGGAGGAAAAAAGGAGGGAAATTCCTCATTTGAGAGACGCATCTCAGTAAATAAAATACCTTTTTTTATTATTTATTTATTTATTTATTTATTTATTTATTTATTTATTTATTTATTTTTATTGAAAAACGCCTGGAATAATATTGAAATAAATGGATATAACTTGCTAAGGGAATGTTAGATGAAGACAAAATTTCATTTGGAATTCTAAAACATCCGGGTATAACTTTCTAAAGAAAAAAAATCCTAACTTCAAGAGGTTTTGTTTGAGTTCACAGTAAAAAAAACAAACAAACAAAAAAAAAAACCCAACTTGTTTCTGGGGTTTTTCTAAAAATTCTAGATAATTTATCCATTCTCAGACCAAAAAAAGAATAAAAATTGGGCCTTTAAATGAGCTCGATTGAATAAAAGTTCTTCCGTTTAAAATGATATATGGTACTTGATGCTGTCTGTTAGAATAGGGTTAGAAAGGTCAGATAGTATGATATTAGTTTGATAGTGGATCGTGTATCGACAGGCGAACGGAGCCTCTAGAGGGCCATGTGTTTGTGGACGGAGTGGGCAGTGACGTGGAAGGGGAGGAGTTTAACTCCGAAGGCTGTCAGTGGGAAGTGGAGGAGGAGGAGGAGGAGGAAGAAGAAGTGGAGGATGAGAAGCAGCAAGCGGCACCAACCAAGCCTCCTTCAAAAGCAGCGGCGGCTATTCCCGAAAAGGTTTTAATTTTCCCCTTAATTTATCAGAAATACTCTTTCTTACAAAAAGATGTCTTAGACATACGTTAAAGAGACTTAAATTTTACATTTAATCTATTTCTGTGTAAAGTGCAGTCGTTTTGTCTGAACACAGCATCTCACGGTCCTTCCACAGGTGAATAAAGAGACGAGCATGGAGGGCCTTCCTCACGCCGCCGCCTCCGTGGTCCGGCCCAAAGAGCGACGGCTTGAGCTGAACCAGCAGAACCCTTTTGTCAGGGGTAACACTATAATCCGCTCCAAGACCTTTTCTCCTGGTCCACAGAGCCAGTACATCTGCAGGGTAAATGCATGCACACACACACACGCGCGCGCACACACACACACTTGGAACCACACTTGGATTTCAACTTCCTGTACATTCGCGCTCACTCCATCTTCTTTACCCGCGTCATTAGATCAACCGCAGCGACAGCGACAGCTCCACTCTGTCCAAGAAGTCTCCTTTCGTCCGGAACGCCTCCGAGAGGCGCAGTGTCCGTATTAAAAAGGTAAGCCTTCCGAGAAGCTCGGTTAAATATTCAACGAATGCTGACGCTCCCTCAGAAGACGTACAAGTTCCACCCCTGAGGGCTACCTGTCCTCGTACCTGAACGCAGTCTATACAGAAATGGCATTAGCGCTGAAAGGTAAGATTTATTTACAGTGCACACGTCTCCTGCTGTCTCACGTCTTCCCGGCAGCGTTGCACGTGAACACACTGCAAAGACGCCCGAAGATCTCGTCCTCGCCGTGGTTTCTCTTCCGTATTACACACGTACGGACATTTTTGAAACGGTGAATTTCTCGATCCACGTAAAAAATAATAAATAAATCAAGCAGTACAATTAAAGCAGTTATTCGACGAACGAACGAATGAATGAACGAGCGAGCTTTTGGCCGTGTTGGGGTTTTTATCTCTTTTCTACCGCTCAATACTCGACTCTTATTATTCTCGAGTCGTTTGCCATCGTTTACGAGTCGAATTAAAACGCTTTGCTGTCACGTGCACCGAAGTCCGATGAATTTCTTACTTGCATGCCGCTTCGTAAGACTACGCATAAAACGGAGAGAGTTTAATGTATATAAATACACACACATTATATGGCCAAAAGTTTGTTGAACTGTAATGTTTAGTGATTTCATGCATAGTAACGTTAAACAAACTGACAAGATCCGTTTCTTTTTTTTTCTTTTCTTTTCTTTTTCAACTTTCTGCCGTCATCATGATTGTTGTCATGATCTGGGTCGCAGATTTAAAAATTTTTTTTTTTTAATCATCAACGTACATTCAAAATTAGTAATCTAGAAATTTCCAAAGACTCGTACTCAAGACGGAGAGTTCGCTAGGTTTAAGAGGTTTTTAAAATTCAAACACTTTTTTTTTTTTTTTTTTTTTGTAATAGGAAAAGTGTTAATGTTCGTACTCGGTATACTCGGGTTTTTTTTTCAGTACGCGTGGAGCAACGTGCAGCTGCTATAACGTCGCTATAAAGACGAGTATCTTGTGAGTCGGCGTGTTGTTTTTGTGTGTTAATACGTTTTTAAAAAATTTTCCATACAAGAAAAGCATCATCCGAGTGCGATTATTAATTAATCAGACAGCGTAGCGTGGAATTATTTGAGTTTCCTTTACGTTCTCGTAGGCTTAATACCTGAAAACGCTTAACATCTTTTAAAACCTTTATGCCGATTCTTCTGATTTGTGAGCATTTTCTCGGTAGCAGGGTGTTCTGACCTGATACGTCATGCCGTGAGATAAGTGTATAGAATATACGCGAGAACCCTTTTTATCAAACAGTGAGCTCAGCCTCTGCGGACGCGTTATCGCGTTAAACGACATAAAAACGTCTACGTCTGGTAGAAAAGTTGCTCGTGTTTGCGTGACATCATCCATCTTTTTTTTGTTTCGCTTTTATTGTCTTCTTGCCATTTTTGAAATAACACAAGAAATTAAGGCAAAGTTTTTACCCCTTATGGCGAATATTGAACGCCGAAATGTACCGAGGTCAGTTCCCATCATGCACCTGCCTCAAAATGTTAGTTGATGCCCATCACATCTCCCATCCAGCTCCAACCTCACAGTTATGTAGAAATAAATAAATGAAATCTAGAGCATGATCTGTTGTGTTTTTTTCCCCCAGAGGATAATTTTAGTTAACCAGGAGCACATCGTGACTCGGACACACACTTCGAGCGAAAATGAATCGGATTGGCACCGGTCGGTTTACGATTTCTATTGGCTGTATTCCCCAGCCTCCGACGCAGACGCATGGCTCAGACAGTGTGATGCGCACTCCTATGGACCTGGAACTGGAGCTTCAGGCGTCTCGGACGCGCCACAGCCGGCTGAACGAGGAGCTGCGGGTGCTGCGGCAGCTGAAGGAGCAGATGGAGAGCGCGAGGCAGCAGGGCCAGCGCAGCCTTCCCGCGTGGGTTCGAGAGGATGAGCGCTTCCGATTGCTGCTCACGCAGGCCGAGAAACAGGTCTGTCACATTTCCACGTCTTCACGAATCACGTGCTCCACCAAGGGGTTATTGTAAAAGAATTATACAGTATATTATCCAATACTGCACAATGTTTGTTCATATTACTTTCTATTTAAAGGTGTACTAATTTTTAGTAAAGATTTTTCCCAGGACTCCCAGTTTTCCCACTGTCTAAAGTTATCGTTGGTATAAAACATAATAATCTGCATTGTTTGTTTGTTCAGTGTCCTAATGGGATTAGTAATAAAGCAAAGCAATTCCACAGAATTTTAATAATGCTACTATTAAATGCAACAGTTATAAGCTTATCACGCTTTGTGTTTAGCTTCGCAGGCGTGTAACGATACACAGATTTCACTTATGGTACGATACGATATGATAAAACGTTATCAACGTTATAGAAGTACAATAATAAAAACTTTTCCAAATGAAACATTGGCTCTGTAGCCAGGTTTTCGCTGCTGTACAGGGTTGCCAGGTCTAAGCAAAATTTCCACCACAAGGATATTGGACCAAAAACGTTCAGGCATTGGAAAATCTTTTTCCAGTCTTTGTGCCTTAACCAATTTTAATTCGTCCTCCTCGTTTATGATGAAACTATTAGGGGGGGAAAAAAAAACCCCGCCAAATGTATTCGTATAATCAGTATACTAGTGTGATGGTGTGCTAGGTTGTTCCGACGAGGGAGTGTGAGCTCGATTAAGTTTAAAAGTTGACATGACCGACAGCTCGCTTTATTCAGATTTTGATTCTCGGACATATCGAATCCAGAGCCTCGTACCGGACGAAACGATACACGACATCGTTACGCCTCAATAGGTTTGAAGACATGACCAAAAAACAAACAAAACTGCCGTTAAACGATCGATAAATATTTACGGACCACTTTCCATCCAGTGAAAGTTTCGACTTGTGTCACCGTTGTTTACCGTAGACTCAGGAGGAACAGCTGCAGGAGCAGAGAGTGGAGAAGATGATGCGAGCGGCAGCTAAGGAGGTGCACAAGATCCGAGGACAGAGCCGCAAAGAAGGTCCCGAAGTCCAATCCTTCAGGTGACGCTTCCACGCCCATTTCTGCAGTTTTACTTTCACGCTTTTTAACCAGGAAGTCCATGGCATCTTGTATTGTGTAATAGTTTACTGTATGTTACCGTATGTTACCTAGCGTATTTTACCTAGCATATGTTTTTGTTTGAAAACTTGGATTTGGACAGCGTATGATAGCATGGCACGTGTACTCGCCAGACACTTCGTTCGTTCTCCACAATTCTCCAGTCAGCCAATCATGTTGCAGCAGGTTCCTGTTAATGTTCACGTCAAACATCAGAACGAGGAAAAATTATCAGTGATGTCAGACGTTCGATTGGTTCATAAACGGCTGGCTTCTTTGGATTTTCACGCACGACAGTATGTAATGGTGCATAAAACAAAAATCAGCAGTCCTGCATTAAAGAGGACGGACAGACTTGTTCGAGCTGAGCGGCAACTCAAATAAATAACCACCGTTTACAACTGTGGTGAGCAGAAAAGTACGTCAAGATGTTGAAACCATGAGATGGATGAAGTTCAGGTGAGTGTATATCTCGATCCACATCTCTATTAACACCTGTGCTTCTCCATGCCCCCCTCCCCCTCTCTCTCTCTCTTTGCAGAGAGAAGATGGCCTTCTTCACACGAGTAAAGATAAACGTTCCTGACCTACCAGCTGACGATGTATAGACCGCAAGCAAGAGTCTGATCTGCTGTTTCACTGAAGAAGAACCTGACCTCTGGTGGTATTATGAAGAATGAAGAATTACTATTGCAGAAAATTATTAAGTGTATATTCAGTAGGAAAAATGTCCATTTTAATACACTGGGTTTTTAGCTCTCAGTTGAAAATCTGTAGATTATTTCTCCTTTTTTTTTTTTTTTTTTTCTCCTTAAATTGTACCAACAACCACATTTTTTTTTTTTCGTATCCATAGCAATATTTTTTCTTTTACTACTAATAATTGTATATTGGTATCTGTATTAGGGTTTTTTTTGTTTGTTTGTTTGTTTGTTTGTTTGTTTGTTTTTTCGGATAGTCGATCATTCCAAAACACCACTGTGTTGTTTTTTTTTTTATTTTTATTTTTTTTATAAAAATAACACAACTAGAGGGGAAAAAAGTCGTCGAGTCGGCTTGCTATAACTCGATTATGTGAATACAGATCCTTAAGGTACTTTTATGATTGATAGCACAAGGTTTTGGAAATCACTGTTTAGATGTATGTTGGTTTGGGTAAATTAGGTAAACACAAACAACAACAACAACAAAAAAAAAGTAAAACCGATACGCCAGTGATGTCTCGCTACGAGACAGGGACGTATTTAGTCGCGCGCACGCGTTCAACAAGGCGCATTCTTTTTAAACATTTAATACTATTTACAAGAAAGGGAAAAAATAAAAAAAAAAACCATTGAAAGTACAAACTAACGGTAGCCGAAAATCAGTTTTTAATGCGTAGTTAGCTCAGTGATAGCTAGCTGTAACTCATGATCAGCATCACTACGTGCTGGTTCTGAGCGTTTGTTTGTTTGTTTGTTTGTTTGTTTGTTTGTTTTTAGAAGTATAAAACTTTTTTTTTTTTTTTTTTTTGTCCACAAGGCACAGCACAACGCAGCGTCCATAATCCCAGCAATTATATTTAATCTGCACTTAGTCGTCCCACAGCCTCTCAGGTAGAATTTGGCTAGTTCATGCACTTTAAAAGCTAGTAATCAGAGAGTGAGGAACGCAATCACGGCACGTTGTAACTATCAAGCACAAAAAAACAAAAAGAAAGAAAAAAAAGAAGGCGGCCTGATGCATGCTCTCTTTGACCTTGAAATGAAAACGGAGAGAGTCGTTTCCGATTGACGTTTTGTAGTAGAAAAATGTTTCCATTTTTGAAGTCCCTGAATTTCTTTCTTTTTCTTACAAATTTTTTTTTTTTTTTTCTAAATGCCAGATTGCTTCTAAGACACTCGTCTAATCCCTCTTCAGCTTCTCTTCATCCGAAGCTGTCGCTCGACTTTAGGAGTGGATCACGTTTCTCCCCGCTTCATTTCTGTGCTCTGTCGTGCAGAAGGCTGTGATCTCACAGCTAATGAGATATACACTCACTGTCAATCGTGTGGTAGCAGCACAATGCATCAAATCGCGCAGCTTCAGTTAACGTTTATGTCGAATTTCATGAAGGGGCCACATCTGGTACCAACACCCATGCCACGGTTAAAGTCACAGAGATCAGATTTTCCCCCATTCTGATGTTTGACGTGAAGATTTTATGAATTGTGCTACTGCCACATGTTTGAATGATCGGATAACTGCATAAGCGAGCAGGTGTATAGGTGTTCCTATTAAAGTGGACAGTGAGTGTAGATCAATTTGATTATATTCAAGATATGTTGTTGTTGTTTTTTTTTGTTTGTTTGTTTTTTTTGCAGTGGATCGTTATATTCTTGCGTTTTGAGTTTTTTCCCCACACTACTAGACTATGAATGTTTTCCTCAACCTGCTGTCCTTCCAGCTCTTAAAGACCAAGATGCTTGTTTTAAGCACCTCGATCACATCATCTCCGTCTAAGTGAGCACTTTTCTAGTACTTGCACCACAATCCGCCGTACCCGGAACACGATTGTCACCCGAGTTCGGATCTAAACGCGCCTTAGGCTCAGAGCGAGGTCGTATTTGCGTGCCTAATCTCTGAATTCGCTTAACGGATCAGTCGAGATCTATGTGAAATGATTTCTCCGTGATCAGAAACGTGAAAACGACCTGTCGTCTTCCCGCGTCGTTCAGATCGACGGAACCGCGTTACAAATCTAAACGTCCGACGTGTCTCCGGACACGTTTCCGCGACACAAAAGCCGCACGTTAAGTTAAAAACCAAATTCTTTGACATAGAAAACGACGCAAAGGGAAATCGCCGTGTCGCGTCACCGTATCGCCGTGACGTCGGCCGCGTTTATGTCCGACGTGGAGATGTTTCCCGAGTTCCGTTGCACTTTTCCGTAGGTCGGGGTTTTTTTTTCCTCGAATTCCCAGTATGACGGATTGCACCATGAGGAAAGTTTGTGATGCCTGCGCTGCATTGTGACCTTTTTAGGAAGTGGGGAAATTTAGAAATCGCAATCACGTCATTTTTTCGACGTGCGTACGAGTTACGAAAAAATCGGGAATAAAAACTTCTCGCTCGCTGAATTCTGTAGGAATTCGGATATGATTCGGGGACGGGGGGGGGGGGGGGGGGATTTTTTTTTTTTTTTTTTTTTTAATAATGTTCAGTTTGTTCTCGGGATCGATGTTC
>JANDJT010000081.1:22235115-22245122 GCA_024331685.1 Stegophilus panzeri | reverse complement strand
TCAGTCCTATCAGAGGTGATATCATCTTGTATTTCAGTCCTATCAGAGGTGATATCATCTTGTATTTCAGTCCTATCGAAGAAAAAATACACTTCACGAAAAGGCTTTAATATACAGAGTGAAATAACATTTACATCTTCGGTATCGTTTACAATAACTAGATAAAAATACAGTAGAGGTTCTTAAGAGAGACGCGGCGTGCTCGCTTTCTGTCACGATAAAAAGGTCATTATGGTGATTTTATTTAATAAAAAAAATAAGCAAATAGTTAAAAAGGTGGGGGTGGGGGGGGGGTGGGGGGTGTTTGGGAAGCCAGTGAAAACAATTGAAAAGAGAGGAGGGAAAAAGGCTGAAATTTTTTGACAAATCGAACAAATAATGTACAAATAATTTGAATTTGCGTTTAAAAACCGCAACCGTTCTGCAATTTGTAAAAGGATTATATTTGGAAAAAGTACTGTTTTGTACTGTTGGGTGCGTTCACTACCCCCTTCTGTTGTATTACAAAACTTATTTTCATGTTGTGTTGTTTTGTTTTGTTTTATTTTCCAGGTAATTATATGCAATAATTGGACAGCATTTTGTTGTTGTTGTTGTTGTTGTTGTTGTTGTTGTTTTTCCCCCACTCAAAGTTTAAATGGTAAATGCTGCACTTATATAGCGCTTTACACTGTGTCTCATTCACCCATTCTCACACACACACACACACCAACGGTAGCAGAGCTGCCATGCAAGGCGCTAATTTGCCATCGGGAGAAACTTGGGGTTCAGTGTCTCGCCCAAGGACACTTCGGTATGTGGAGTCACGTGGGCCGGGAATCGAACCGCCGACCCTACGATTAGTGGACGACCCGCTCTACCACCTGATCCACAGCCTTCTCAAAAACCTTGAATGTGGGGCTCGTAGTTGGGGGGAAACACTTGAATACATCTTCAGCTAAAGTTGCTTGTTGAAAAGATTGATGGGCAAGCCTAATTAAATTAAATTAAATTAAATTAAATTAAATTTAAAAATAGTAAGCAGGGTGTTGGTCTAATTACACAGCAGCTGATACTAAAAGTGACTAATCAGATGCTGTTTGAGTCTCAGTAGTGATAGTGTGTGTGTGTGTGTGTGTGTGTTAGGGTGGACTGCAGGAAGTCGCAGACCAGCTGGAGCTGAAAAGGATCGGGAGACAGCATCAGGCCGGCTCGGACTCGCTGCTGACCGGAATGGCCTTCTTCAGGATGAAAGAGGTGACGCATAAATTAATGAATAAAAAAAAATAATAAAAAAAAGTTCAAATTTTATATTATTGCTTTTTTTAAATTAATTTTTTTATTCGTTAATTTTATCCTTCGATTTGTAAAATTTAGGAATAAAAAAAAAATGTAAATAAATAAAAACAAACTTATAAAATATTTATGTATTTTTTTAAAATTATTATTATTCATGAATTTTACAAATTAAAGGATACATTTAATGAATGAATAAGCAATAAAATATACAGTTGAGACCGGTAATTAAAAATTAAATGAAGATATTTAAAATGAATATTAAAACATTTATTTATCCAAGTTAGCTTTTAATTACCGGTCTCACTTGTATGTTTTATTGCTTTTATTTATTTTATTTTTTTTTTTACTTATTTCAATGTTTTATTCATTCATTTTATCCCTTGATTTGTAAAATTAACGAATGAAAAAAGCCTTAAATGAATTGATTTTTTTTTATTGATTTGAGGATGCTCCAACCGTTCGATTTCGTTCGCAGTTATTTTTCGAAGACAACATCGACGACGCCAAGTACTGCGGGCGGCTCTACGGCCTGGGCTCGGGTTCTTCTCAGACTCAGAACGGCATCTCCAACTCGTCGCAAGACGAAGCCAACAACAAGCACTGACCTCCGACGCCACCATGCACTTGTTTTTAATCCCTCAGAGCAGAGAAGAGCAGATACTGGGTTTATTTTTTCCCTCCATCCCTCAACTACATCAGAACGGTGGAGAAAAACGACCAGTTCTGCTCTTACACCCAAACAAACATAAACATCCCGTTACAGCTCTACCGCGTAGCGGCCATTTCCCAGCGCGTCATTCCTCCTGGACATTTTATTCGTTTGTTTTACAGCATTAAACAACCTGAAACAAATCTATATATATATTTTTTAAGCACAGGACTAGCACCTCGTATCTCACAGCTAACAAGATTCACAGCATTTTTAATATGCTCCACCAGCAGTTTGGCACAATCTCGTTTAGGATTGCTTTTCTTAAAAAAACAAAACAACAAAAAAAAAACACAACAAAACAAAAACGAGGCTTGAAGAGATCCGGTGTCGAACCTACAGGCAACGCAGGAAACATCTGTTCAGTGCTGTAATATTTTAAATTATGCTGCGAAGTATTGTGTATTAAAATGTATAACTTTCAAAGGAGCCGATCTTTTAGCATTTTTCCTATGAAAGAGAGAAAAAAAAAAAAAAGTGTTTTAAATCCGGACATCTTTGTTATGGAGTAAGGTGCAAGGATACACTGGTTCTGTGCAGAACGTCTTTTAATTTGTCCACCATGAAATAGATTGTTTGTGGTACGTGGTGTTTTTATTCCATCCGATGTTTGAAACTCTTGTATATTAAAATGTTTTCTATCAAATATGTTACTTTTTTTTCTATTAAAAAAAACAAAAAAAAAAACACTAAACAAAACGTCTATTGCAATGCAGCAGCACCGGTCCGAGTTAAAAGAAGCTGACGTCTGGGATTATGTGAGTAATATTATATCTGATTAATTAAAACAAAATATTTGAATCATTTTATATTATACTTTTATTTTGCACATTTATTTTTTTTCATTATTGTAAACATGATGTGTAAGTATCTGAGCCTTCATGTGAAACCTGTCGGCAATTTAGGGTGAGCAAAGACTAAAAATAATTAAATCCAAAAAAAAAAAAAAGGGGGGGGGGGGAAGGAAAGATAAAAATCTGAAGGAAACAGAACTAAAATCTAATAAATCAGAATCAAAATAAAATGTGAAGTTTAAAACGAGTTTAAAACAAAACAACTAAACCTAAAAACCCAGACTAAATCAAAAAAAAAAAAAAATTAAAACAGTAATCTAAATCAAAACTAAATCTAAAAAATTAGAATGACTTTTTTTTATATCAAAGCTAAATCTACTAATTTTTTTAAAAATAATTAAAAACTACACCTTGTCATAACGCTTTGCTAAATGCAGACTGATTTTATCAGATGGTGTTGATTAATTTTCTAACCTCTGTTACGAGATTATATTAATACGTTATCGTTTCTATAGCGACACCTCGTTCACAGGGACCCGAACAGCGCTATTTGACGTGTAAATAATGTATGTGGTGTTCTAGCAAATGTTTTGAACCTCATCTGAGGAAGAACGCTAACATACAAGGGGTGGACACCATAAATAAAATTCGCTATCTATCCATCCATTGTGCAGTAGATCGCGTTACCACCTCACAGCGCCATGATCTGAGCTCAGGGTCCTGTCTGTCTGTCTGTCTGGCGTTCCAGACGTTCTCACTGTTTCCACATGGGTTCCTTTGGGTTCTCCGGTTTTCTCCTACTGTCCAAAAGACATGCAAGTAGGCATACTGACTTCTCTAAATTGTCTTATCTGGTGTTCTGGTTAACGAGGACGAATGAACAAGACTGCAGATGAGATTGAAGACCCCCGAGGTAGACCAACTGGAAACCTACACTAACATCACTCAAACCCCAAATACAGTTAGCGTAGTCGCTGCCAGAGTGTCTGATCGAATCCTGCTCACCGTATGTTGCTCTTTCCCCACACAGATTTTCCCTTCGGGATAAATACAATCCATCCATCTGCTGAAATATAATATAACGAGTCAGTTACTTAGTTATTTATTCATTAATGCCTAATTAACTACTGAAAATGAACCGGTGAGAGGACAATTCTGTGTACTCGTACTCCTCATCCTCTCCTCATCATCAAGCATCGGTATTACGCATCGAGTATTAGCAGAGACGTACGATCGTTTTGCTCCGACCTGTCACAATTCCCGCATTCCGTCATCGTTTATCAAAACTAGTGAACGAGGTTCCTACCGACGACCAAAACGCGTCCATGCCCGATGTATGTAGTGCAGCAGGTCGTTCCATCATGAAACGTTAAAGTAAGAATTGATGTGAAAGTCTGTAGGGTGTTTTTTTAAAAAAAAAAAATTTATTTCTCGGGTTGGTGGCTGGTAGAAAAGAGACGTCGTCAAAAGCCGACTAACTTTCTATTAATTAAACCTAGGAGGGAAAAAAAACCCCAAAAGAAAACCCAAATCCGCACGTCTTGCGTTAATTAATATTTTGCTAGATTTACATCCTGCGTCTTTAACATTAAGAAACACACCACATCATTTCTGTTTGTGGGGAAAAAAAGGTTTATTAAGGTACATGCAATGTAATGTAATATAATATAGCTGACCGTGTGTGTGTAAGATTACGTTTACACATTAAACAAAACAAACAAAACAAAAAAACAATGACGTATTTTATTCAAGAGAGAATAACTAAGTGCTGCCGTGGATTTCTAAAGAGAATCTCTGCCGAGCTTTGTACAGCGAGCCCGAGGTCGCGTACGTCCGCAGTAAAGCCGAAGCCCTCTCGCGGTGACGGCGTGGAACCCCGCCGAAGTGCTGATCCGTGTACGAGAGGACGAGACAACATTCGAGCACGTCCGGGAAGGCGTAGTTCTGGAACAAAGAAAGAAATCCTCCGTTATGCAAAGAAAGAACGAGCGCGTCGAACTGTGAGAGTCGCCGAGAACGGGCAGAACCTTCTGAACAGTCCTGTGCCGAGTGGCGGAGAACCGGGTTACCGTGGTAACGGTGCCTGTTCGAGGAAAAAATAAATAAATAAATTTCATCGTTCATTTGACGGATTTATTTTCTACAAATCTGAGCAATTCCCCAACACGTGAACGTGACTGGACTTATCATCACGCTGGGTGATCATCACGTAGTCTACGCCGTGACACGGCTGAATTCTCGAATCTGATTGGTTGGAAGGCGTGTATCGGGAAGTAGTTCAGACTGGAACGTGAACTGAACCGATGTATATTAATGCGCTTGTTCTAATACGTTCTCGTTCATATAGAAACAGCACCACATCATCTAAGACTAGTAATAAACTGATTTAACATCATTTAACAAAGAAAACATAATCGTTGATGTGGTGAAGTTTTTTTAATGGAAGGAGTCTCCAGTGTCAGTGCTTTGAACAGTTTCCCAGCACAGGAAAGTCTTCAGGATACAAACGCGTTCTGCTCTGTGAATTTATTTTCCGCCGGCTTTAATAGCAATAATTTCTATTATTATTATTATTATTATTATTATTATTATTATTGTTCTTTAAAGTTTAGCAGGGATATTCTCCAACACTGTTACCCGAATAAGACGAACAGCACAAGCCTACAACCGGACGACTTACTTTCACGTGGTCAGGAATAGCAGCGAGTATTTTCTGATGCTCAGCGACCTGCGCGACCAGGACTGGAAAAGACTCGGCATCTGCAGAAGGTCTGAGAGAAACAGAAATGAAAAGACATCAGCGTATAACCGGTGCTGTAGCAGTTACATCAAGGAGTAAATCAGCTCCTTTTAAGGACATGAAGAAGGGAAGCAGGTAAATTAAAAATAAATAAATAAATAAATAATAATAATAATAAAAAAAAAAAGTCACCACATGGTCTGATTAAACTGAGGAGAGCAAGTGCATTTCTGGGTTGTAGAAGTGCTGGTGGTGGTGTTCAGAAACCATCATTTAATGACTTAAAGCACCAACTACCGTTAACTAATCGTACGCTAACGGCTGTAGAACAATCACCTGTCTGCGTTTCCAATGAAATTACCTCCGTCTTATTTGATAAAACAAGTAGATCTCGACGCCAACGAGTCTAGTCCTTCTTCTTACTTATTTGCTCGCCAGAATTTCCCTTTAAACATATTCGTCAAACAGGAAGGAAACTATTGAAGAAAAACTCCTTTTAGATATTTTGACCTTGCTGTGACCTTGACCAGAATTAGACCTGAATTCAATCTAAATCATTTCATCTGCTGGTTAAAGCGATAATTCCATATAAATCTTACGAGCACTCGCTCTTGAGATACAGAGCTAACGAGAATCTGGTGGAGGATTTTCTCCGGTATTTCTTCAGCCGTCTGCTGAGAGTTCGGCCGTCTGCCGGCTAGCCTTTACAGAGACATGGGGGGAAAAAAAAAAAAAAAAAAAATACGTGAGACTGATTGGTTAATCCTGTTTCACTTTATATCAGCCGGTAGCCAATAAAATGCGAATCGAAGGGATGTGTTTGTGGGAAGTTTACACACGGAGGCACTTTGCTGACGTTTTACAATGGTTACGGCACAGCTGCTGCGCAAAACAGAGCTGTTTGGCGTGTATATAACGTATTTTACGTACGTGTTTTACATTAACCGCCCGTAAATAATCGTTTTTAACCGTATATTTCGGCGGGACGTATCGGAAGTACGGCTCGACGATACGACGACGTAAAATCGACATCGTAATCGTCGACAAAAACGTAGCTACGGTCACATTTCCAGCTTTAAATCCTCTCAAAAAGATTTCATTTACAACATCTTAAACACCTTTACCTGGTCTCTGGATCTCCCGGTCCTTCAGAGGTGTTTTGCTCGTCCGTGAGATCGCCGGACTCCACCTGAAGGTGGCGGTGTTGTTGGACCAGCATGGCCACTCTGCTCTGGACGGCTTCTAAAGCTCTCTGTCTGGACTGAAGGGCGGCGTGAGGCTCCGAGAGAAGAACGCTCCAGAGGTCCACGCCTGGAGATCCTTCGGCGTCTCCGAGAGCGGGTTCGCTCCCGTGAGCGGCGTCTCCGTTCTCTACCGGCGTTTGGTGGCCGTTAAAGCGTTTCACGCCGCCGCTGCATCCCCACCAGTTTCTATACATGAGCTGGTAACAGACAAGAGCTTCCAGACTCTGAGATGCAGCCAAGCTTCTTTCGTCACTCTGCAGCTTTTGTTTATAGACCGCTACAGAATCCGTACCTGCGCGGGGGCGGGATAAAAGCTTTAAAACCACAAAACATCATAATACTCGAATCGAGCTCAAGTCTCTTCTTGTGAGCGATTCTCTTACCTCCAGGGAGGAAAAGCTGGCACATCTCGGCCATGAGAGGAAAACGATCGGCCTTGAAGACTCGACTCAAAGCTCTCAGAAGCTCCTCTACCAGCGAGCCCCAGTCACCCAGAAGCTCACTGAGTGCACAAAGAGCTACGTCCAAAGCCACGTGAGACAACAGCTGCAGAACGGAAGCACATCGCACGTTTACATCGATGCACACGTTTCAATACTTTCTAGCTTCTGGGACTAATAATCGAATCCTAATAATGAACGAATTAACGAAGAAAAACGTTACGCATACTCATATACATCATGACATTTGTAGGAGGAGGAGTCTCAACACTTCTGTACTCCACAGTACCTGTTCTACGGGTGCTCCGGCAGTAGCAGGCGGGTTCTCCACGGTTCTCAGCTGCTGATGGAGCGTTCCGAGCAGGTCCGGATCTGCAGAGTCGAGCCCGAACACACTCCTCCACACACTCTGTACGGCACTGAGGAAGCACTGCTCATCGCTGGGTTTAGACCAGGCGTGACATGACGGCGAGGTCCAGGTCACCAACCCGGTGTGTGACAGTCTCTGAGTGAGGAGCTCACACACACAGAACACAAGCCTGGGACCCTAAACGGAGAAGAAGATCGGAGATATTGGGAACGTTCTGCACACACACACACACACACACACACACAAGCTTTACCTGACATTTACATCGCTGTGTATTTTTGCCCAACAACTCATTCCATTTACTAACCACCAAATAAAACTGACCAATAAGGTGTCTTGCATGCTGAGGATCTCTTGCGCTGCCAGCCAATCCTGCGAGTGCACGAGGTCTTTCGCACATCTCAGAGCGAGCGAGTGGCACAGGTCTCTCTCGCCGGCGAACTTTGCGAGGTTGGCGGCCGTCTTCAGTGACATCACGTCCCCTTTCTTGGCGATGACCTTGGCCGCGTCAAAACCGGAGTCCGCGGCGAGATAGCTGTACGAACCCAACAGGTTGGATTTCAAGACGTAAGTATTTCCGTTTTTTTTCTCCCATCACAAGACACCTTTATACGTCTATTTCAAATATTAAATTCATAAACCTGGATACGAACATAACCTGGGGTCTCGTTTATCAGCTGCGTGTGCACGCGTTTCTACTCTTACAATGTGATTCGTAGTTGTTCTCGTGGTGTATGTAGAACCCCGCCCCACCCCTAGTGGTAGAAACGTGTAACTGCAGGAAACTCTTTTCTGTCCAGTGCAAATTTAATCCTTTTCAATTCTAGCGCAAATCAACGGGAGACTTGAGACCGTGTTTGGCATTTCCCAAACAACCACGAGCTGAATAATCACAGGCATTTATACGCATTCATATCACTCATGCTGAAATACAGTACATTTCCAAATACTGTGGTGGAAAAGACAACAATAACGAAGGATTTTAACATCATTGAAGGGTTTAAAGAAAAAAAAAAAAAAAATGTAATTGGGGCAATTGAATGTTTAAAATAAAAACATTTGTTAAACATTTTTTAATTTCTTAGACAAACCGCCACTAGAAGTGCCAAATAAACCATTTTGCAACCGTCTCTCTACTACTTCAGTGTCAGTGAAGTGACAAAGCCATGCCATGAACAGTCGTTTACCATATATGGTGAATTGGAGGCGTTTCTTTATGCAAATGAGCACGTCCATGAACAAGCACAGTAATTAAAATGTGTCGGTTTTATTAAAACTCGATTGCGTACAGAAATTCAGAACCTGTTCTACACACGCTTTGAGAAACGAGACTTTCCTTTTCCTCGATCGTGTCGATTTTAGCTCACCATTTAGCAGCGGTAGTGTAATGGCCGTCCTTCTCCAACACGGCGCTCCAGCTCATATAGAGATCCTTCAACACGGGGTCCTCAGGCTGCAGTCTGGCTTTGGCCAGGGCGATGGCTTCCCTGTCGATTAAACGCAAACTTTAGTCCTTTTTGAAACGGCATAAAGCACTCGAATAGCGGGTTTACGGTTTTAAAAAGCCGGCTTCACCTGTAGAACTGGTGAGATTTGAGGAGGCTGATGGCTTCGTAGAGCTTGTGAATGGACACGAGGTGCGAGGCGGCTTTGAGGAACTGCTCCTGCATACACAGCTGCTTCACATAAGCCTCCACGGTCCTGACCCACACCTGATAACCGGCTAGAACGACCAGAAAAGAAACGATTACATGGCTGAAACCTCTCGTGTGGGCGGGGCTTAACAACAATTTACTCTCATTGGCTAGTGAGATTTGGGTCGACAGCTCAAATATTCAGCTGAGGAGGAGGAGGATAACGACGCTGACGCCGCTCCTGTGAGCTCGTCTCGAAAAAATTGTGGTATGAGACTTACCCAAACCTCAAATATTAATTACGGACTAATACTAATACACCGACTCGGTTAGCGAGTCATTTCCACTACCAAGTACAAACACTATAACTATACAGAGAACCGCATACTGAACGCTCTCCAAAATCTGCGCCTCTTAAGTCTCTACTTCCTGGTCAGGGAGCTGTCCATCCGTATCTCACTAGCCAATCAGAGCTGCCTGCTTTATATAGTGAGTGAGAATGACTCGGACGTTTACTAACCTAGCTGTAATCACAAAAAAAAAAAAAAAGTTCTGCACTGAACTCCAGCGCATGAACGAGACTTCACGGGTCTTGAAAGGGAAAAGTAAACTGTACGTCTAATTTACATCGAACTTAACTAAAAAAAAATCATTAATAATAGAGATGTTTTGTAGAGAGTATTTGTATTGAGCCGACCAAAAAAAAACCAAACAAAAAAAACCCCCCCCACAAAACCGATCGGAGATCGGAGATATATATATATATATATATATATATATATATATATATAAAAAAAA
>JANDJT010000081.1:22233644-22235015 GCA_024331685.1 Stegophilus panzeri | reverse complement strand
TATAAAAAAGGCGTTTGAGACTGTGATTTTTGTGTAACGTCAGTTTAAAAAAAAACAAAAACAAACAAACAAAAAAAAGCGCTTAGCATTAATCTCTAGCATTAATACATTAACAATCCACAACAATAAAGAAAAATAATTTGAACAGAAGCAACAGCCAGTGTTGGAAGGAGAGAAGGGACGCGTACCCGTAGGTGCTAAGCTCAGTAAGTGGTCAGTCAGCTGTCCTTTCTCTGTGGCCAGTTGTAGAGCTCCGATCAGGTCTCCTTTCCACAGCCTCAGATACATCATCGAGTCATAATGTCCTGCTTCCACGTGACTGTCCTCTGCACGAACAGAGCGAACAACCAGGATTTTAAAAAGGTGCGATCTCTGATCACCTCTCGAACCTTTCTTTCTGAGGAACTCGTGGTCAAAAGGCGTCGATGTCGGACGCTACACGCGATCGAAAGCCGATAAACTAATAGCTAATCATCGCTGACGTGATGAAGCGTTCTGTTAGGAGACGTTTATTTAACGGTAATGGAAAGAGAGTTGAGGAAAATAAATTTTAAAAAAAAGAAAGAAAAAAAAAAAAATGAGAGAGAGAGAGAGAGAGAGGCCGGTGAGGGAAAGACCATTTATAGCTACTATAACGTCCGTTCTGTGGACGTTCCACAATGCTAAATGTTGTGAAGACGAGCAAAACACTTCAGGGTGTGCCGTTATTGGAAAACGATCAACTCTGACTCGGTTACGGCCACGTTGTGCCGTATCACGCAATCGCTTCGTTGATTATTTTCCTCTAAAAGCACACTCCGTCCTTTAGTGCTTCGTTATTTGGAAGAACCAGACTGTTCACTCGTACAGAATGTTAGCCTCGACGCTACGCTGCCCTCATGTTAATGACGAGAATGTATTGCATTTCTTACCTTCCTCCTGGAACATCCTGTAGAGGGCTTGTCTGTCTGCGAATAAACCAAGCTGGATGTGTTCTCCGGTTCCCGGTACACAGTTCTCTGTCTGACCTGGAAGAGGAGGGAAGTGTGAGGTTGCAAAATATCAGTGGAGTCACAGAGTAACCGGAGGTCCCTCCGGGAATCAAGGAAACGCCGCAATACTCGCAGGAGCTCGCGTTTTCTCGAAATTTACCGCAGACAGAAAGCAGCTGATTTGATGTGAATTTCGTACTTAATCGTTTGTGAGCAATATTCACATGTATCACATATTGTAGAAATGCCTGAAAGGAGCGTGATATAATATTGATGTCACATCGCTTCATCGCCGATGCGCTCTCTGACCCTGTGTGTGTTTGACGGCGGCCAGCGTAAGGCAGTCCCGCTGAAGATCCTCTTTGGCTCGGTGGTCCATGGAGGTGCTAAGAGGCAGGAT
>JANDJT010000081.1:22223644-22228644 GCA_024331685.1 Stegophilus panzeri | reverse complement strand
TATTAGGTGCACCATTGATTGCAGTTGCACTCATAATTCTAGAGTTAGTAATGATATCATTAATAAACTACCTCGTGTGTGTGTGTGTGTGTGTACGTGAACAGCTTACTTTAATGTCGTTAGTGTCACAGATGAGTTTATCGATGTTGCTGGCCTCGTCCGACAGCTTCCACGGGTCATGCTGAAAGATAACGCCCTCTCCGGCACAACTGTACAGCGTGTAGTCAGGTTTATCTCCTGCACCTGAGAACGCACATACGAGGGATTGACCAGAGGTCGACCGATTGATGGGTTTTGCCGATTTGAAAGAGTCCACCCCCCCCCCCCAGAATAAACAACGATGCAGCAGAACGTATTTCTGGATCTCTGGTGACGTGCGTGCGAATCTGCATCTTCCGTTGCAGCCTTTGAAAAGTCGATAAGAAGCCGAACGGAAGCGTATCGTCTTCTGTATCCCCTCAGGCACGCGCTCGGACCCATGCGTTTCAATTTTCGCCTGGATAAACGGTCCCGTGAGAAACCCTGAGGTGCGAGTGAAGATGCTGACGAGTCCGCCGCATTAAGACCGAGCGGGCAGAGCGTAAACAAATTAACATACACAAAACCCGTCGCCGCTTTCGCCACTGCGTCGGCGTCGCTCTCAAAACAAAAAGCAATTATCTCCTCCGTCCTCCGGCCCGACGACGGATAAAAAGCGAGAAGCGGTACGAGGCCGCAGCCGAGCTGCAAACCAAATTTCTGCTCCTCTATTTCCCGGCAAAATGCCCGTAAGGGAATCGGCTTCTACATAATCTCTCTGAATTACGCAGTTCGCACGAACGATGCTCCGGGCGACGCTGCTCCATGACGGATGATTATTGGCGCCGGTGCTATTTCAATATTTGCCAGCTCAGGAGTTAGGGTGTTATGGATGAACTGGTTCAAATGACTCACCGAATGACAGAGGCGGTACTGGAGGACCCCAGTCCAGAGAGTAGACCGTTCTACGGTGGTACGTGCTGGAGATCTGTGGAGGTCTACACACACACACACACACACACACACACACACACATACACACACATACACACACACAGTCAAAAAACATGTTATTATGCTAGATGTGTTAAAGATTTAAAGACAAACACGTGCGTGTGCTCTTACTTGTTGGAATAAGCGTCATAGATCCCGACTTTTCCGTCGTCTGTGCCGAAAGCTAAAGATCCCTCCTTCACCGGATGCCATGCCAGCTGCCAAAGAGCAGAAACGAATAAAGTCTGATAACCAAATATTAAGCGAAAGCGAGGTCCAAACGCGAATGAAAACTTCGCCACGTTTCACACCAAGTTTCCAAGGTTACGCAAGGTTACCGCTAGAGTCAAATAATCTTTAATTGAGTTTTGAGTTAGTTTAGTTAATTCAGTGAACAAAAACAATGAGAAATTTCCCAAAATCATCCGCTCGGAAGCCGAAAAAAGTGTCTGAATATGAATCTGATGCATTTGAATCATTTTTCCCCCCCCTATGGCGTATTTAATAATATATATATATATATACCGTTGCTGTGATCTTGCCAGGGGTGAGCGTCACCACTAAAAACACATATCTTCCAAAATGACGGGGTTACGTGATGCTTTTTAACGAAAGAAAGAAAGAAAATCAGAACCCTAAATTTCAGACGCTTGATTGAACGAATTAAGTTTTTACGTTCTGTATTTTATGCATCTGTAATTCTGAGAATTCTTGAATACACCACAAAAAAAAAATATATACGTGTATGTAATTCAAACGTACAACATTCGTATTCAAACGCTATAAATACAGCCGTAGTTGATCCTCTTCCGCACAGAACGGTTCCACCGCTACGCTGTAACCTCCAAACGTAGTTTTTTTTTTTTTTTTTTTTGCATTTCAAAATGCCTACACATGACTCAGTCACGACATGGCGGAAGGCGTGGATGTTTTTGTGTTGTTGTTTTTGCGCGTTTTCGGTGACTTACAGCCGTGACTTTGGACTTGATCCCCTGCCAGTACGTCTTGGTTTCGTACGGGTTCTGGATGGACAGAGTGTTCCACACGCGGATCATGCTGTCCCCGACCCCCAGCGCCAGGCATCCCGTGGCCACCGGAGAGAAGCTCATCGAGTAAACGAAGCCTCCCATGGTGGGTAAAGTCCAGCAGCACTCCAGAGTGTCCAGATCCCAACACTTAATCTGGACACAACCAGACTGAAAATCTCACACCACAGTTCATTAAATCAACAGTTCTCAGCCATGCAGGTGATTCGGAACGCTTGGTAGTAAGTCTAAATGATACAAGGTTTATCCGCCTCTAGTTTCGACGTGTTGCGATGCTTTTCGGCTCGTCACGTTTGTAAAGAGTGGTTATTCGACCTACTACCGTAGCCATCTTATCAGCTCGAACCTGTCTGACCATTCTTCTTCGACCTCTCTCATCAACAACGTGTTTCCGTACACAAGTGGGGTTTTTGTCCTGCATCATTCTGCCCCACGAAGACTGTTTAATGTGAAAATCCCCGATCAACAGTTTCTGAAATACTCGAACACGGTCCGGGTCACGGGGCCGAGACACACATTCAAGAGCACGAGTCGGCTACGGACGTATTCTACGAAATTTTCATGAATACTTCTTGCGTAAATACTCCTACGAATGATTTACGGATAAATCCGTTCGTATTTGATAAACGAGGCCCGTTATTCGATCAGCACTCTTTAGAGAATACTCCACTTTTCTAATTTAATAATAATATCTTCAGAATTGAATCAGAATCCTGAACAGTAACGTTTTCCTGCTGCCAACTCGTTTAATCTCTCTTACACACACACACACACACACACACTCACACAGCCATCATCACAGCAGTATGTCCCCGCTCTGTAAATAAAAAAGAACTGGGTTTTGACCTGAACAGTTCGTGCGAATTTCTTCAGTCATAATGATTCGGATTTACATTAAAACTCATCATGAACCCATTTCTCCTCCAACGATATTGTACACGTGAGGATTCTCCGGCTAACGGACCACGACGTTACGGAAAGCGAATAGCGAATAGCGAATCTCACGTCTCTGTCCATGGACGTGCTGATGAGAAGCTCTCGGTCCCCCACACACACTGAGCTCATGTTGAAGACGATGCGGCTGTGGTTCTGACCGTCTGACGAGCTGCCCAGCAGAGTCCACTTCTGTTTGCCTGATTTGGTGAGGTCCCAAACCACCAGCTCTCCACTAAACACACACACACACACACACACGGCAAAATATAAAAGAGTCATTCATTTATTAATTTGAGTGTGTGGATGGGTAAGGTGAGCTCATAGATCAAGCGAATCTGCTCATTAACAGAGCGCATTAGGAGCTTTTAATCGCGAGGACACACGGCAGTCCCTCTTAACCCGATCCCCTTTCTTCTGGATCTTTGACGATTCGATGTAAAATTCGCAAAATGTCAGAGATCACAATAAACATCATATTTACGGTTCTAACTTCGGCTGAACTAAGTACAAAGCTAGCGTACAGTGGGGGGATACAAGTATTGGACGCGTCAACATTTTTTTCAGTAAATATATTTCCAGTGAGGTTATTCACATGAAATTTTCACCAGACGTCAGTATTAACTCAAGAAATCCAGAAATATAAAGAATTCACAACATTAAAGTCCATAAATAAAGTTATGTGTAATAAAGAGGAATGACACGGGAAAAAAGTACTGAACACGCTAGTTCTCGAAGGCGAGGTAAGGCAAGGAACCAGCTGAAATCTGTATCTGTGCAAATTAACATCAGCTGGGTTAATACATTGATGGGCTATAAAAATGGTCCAATACTTATTATTTCCCCCACTGTATGTAGAATGACGTTATATATGTTTTGTAAGGCAGCAAAGACGAGACAGTATTACCACCACTTTTAATTTATATGCCTGTATATTATTTGTTCAGTTTCTTGGTTAAAAATCAGCCAGCGAATGTAAACGCCCCCTGTAGAGAACTTCAAATAGCCACAGACTATTTTTTTTTTTTTTTTTTTTTTTTTTTTTTTAAAGATACGTGTGTTTAGAAGATTCAAATGTTTTTGATGATTTTTTTTATTTAAAATTCATTTTAAACGGTGGCACTAAACAAAAAATGTCAGTATGTTTTCTTTTTCTTTTTTTTTCCCCCTTAACCTAATTTTGGGTTTGAGTGATGAATACATTAACCGCCATTTTGTTTTTCTTTTTGAATGATGCTGTATTCGATGCTGTAAATCAGAGCCCCGACCTCCGACCAGAGAGGGAAAAAAAAAACCCTCATAATTCTACTAGGGAACAATTATGGATGAGTTCAGCAAGTGACGTCAAATCAAAATGGCCTCTCACAAAAATCTGCAGTAAAGAAAAGCATCGCGTCTTACCTTTAAACAAGTTACACTGTACATACACGTATGTGCTATACAAACACTATCAACCATGCTCTTTAAACATCATAATAAACATCTAAAGAGCAAAAATTCCTGACCCAAAGCAGCTGGAGACGACTTGTGAAGATCTTCCTTTAGGCCAATGCACCGTGAGCCAGAGTCTCTCCTTCACCCCGGGGTCCACTCCTGTGCCTCGCCTCTTCAGAAACGGCAGCTTCAGCGTCATAACACCTATAATACAGGTATCGATACGACGGTACACAGCGATAAATAAACCTGAAATACGTACAACGTAAAGCGGAGCTTTCATATTATTCTAGATTCGTTACACAAAGTGAAATATTTCAAGCCTTTTTTTTTTTTTTTTTTTTTTTACAGCTCACGGAAATGAAAAATCCAGCATCTCAAAATATTCAAATAAAGAATTTATAATAGAGAAATGTCGACCTGAGAAAACTAATCAGCAAATTGACCCAAAACACCTGCAAAGTTTTCCTGAGGCTTTAATCTCTCAGTCTGGTTCAGTACACGACCACAATCACGGGGAAGATGAAAGTAAATTTTGCATTTCATTTGGAAATCAAGGTCCCAGAGTCTGGAGGA
>JANDJT010000081.1:22173391-22184594 GCA_024331685.1 Stegophilus panzeri | reverse complement strand
TGTAAAGCTGCTTTGAGACAATGTCTATTGTAAAAAGCGCTATACAAATAAAATTGAATTGAATTGAATTGAATTTTCAGTTGAATTTGGAGAAACCACTTGAAGCGTCTGTCGTGTCGAACTATCTCAGTCGCTTTTGTTTGATTTGTTCGTCGCAAACAGCTGAAAGTCTGTACATTTTGACAATAAACCTGATTTGCACTGGGGGTTAAATACTTTTGATTGCAACTGTATAGTCTCCGCCAAGATATAAAAACACATATTAGACAGGTATCACACACACACACACACACACACACTCACACTCACACTCACACTGAATAATACATTAGACCTGGTGGACAGTTTGCTCTTGACTCAATGACAATTTATACTGGAGGGAATGTTATAATGTGCGGGAGAATAATCAGTGTCACTCATTAGGAATCCATGTCTATTTTTGCTTGTGACCCTTACATTAAGAGACTAACTACACAGTGCATGTGGGGATTTTCGGCTTATTGCTTTAAGGGAACTCTTTTAGGATCAGGGACAAGAAGTATATATAGAGGTCATGTAAAGGAATAAAAGAATGTTTCTCCAAACCAAATGCAAATGTAGGGACGTGATTGTCCCATCATCACTGCAAAGTATAACGAGGTTTCGAAGGACATACGCGTCTTTTCAGGCACCGGGATGCACTATGGGAAGAAGGCGAGCCGGCGGAGGCAGTGTGATGCTCTGGGTAATGTTCTGCTGGGAACAGAACCTTGGGTCCTGGAGTTCATGTGGATGTTACTTTGACACGTACCACCTACCTAATCATTATCGCAGACCAAGTACATATCTTCATGGTAACGGTGTTCCCTAATATCACTGGCCTCTTTCAGTAGGATAATGCGCCCTGACACACTGCAAACATTGTTCAGGAACGGTTCGAGGAACATGACAAAGAGTTCAAGGTGTTGACTCGACCTCCAAATTTCCCAGATCTCAATCCGATCGAGCGTATGTTGGATGTCCTGGACAAACAGGTCCGATCCATGAAGGCCCCACCTCGCAACTTACAGGACTTAAAGGATCTGCTGCTAACGTCTCGGTGCCAGATACCACAGCACACCTTCAGAGGTCTTGTGGAGTCCGTGCCTCAGTTCAGCGCTCTTTTGGTGGCACAAGGCGGACCTACACGATATTACGCGGGTGGTTTTAATGTTATGGCTGAACAGTGTATGTAATATCTCCTCTACTTGGCACGTACAGGTACACGTAACATGACACCGCGAAGGTTTTAACAGTGACAGATCATTTTCCTTTAAATACTACGCCTCTCTGATTTGTGCTTGTAAGATTTTTTATGAATACTTATGACAAGTCTGTGTGATAAATATTAATGGGAAACAGAACTTTGCAATTAAAATAGGAGAAGAAAATCGGCGAGGAGCATGAAGACAAATTCTAAAGACACAACACCGTCAGAATATCTGCATGGAGGAACTCTGCATGTAAAATGAATACGAGGAAGGTCATCACACCCCTGATCAGTGCAAATCTAAGCACTGGGGCAAAGCTGGATATGAACGGAAATGAGAAGGAGCAACAGAATCATTTCAGAAAATGGAATTTAGAAAATGGATTTAATGGGTGAATATTCAAGAAGAAAGAAACGAATCAGACATGAACTTTTTTTTTTTTTTTTTTTTTTTTTTTTTTAGAAAGCAAACTCCTCCCTCTCTGTATTTATTTTCTATTGTATATTCTTTCCTCGCAAAATATATTTTAATATTTGGCAAAAAAAAAAAAAACCCAAAAAACAATTGGTGTGGTAACGTGCTGCAATAAAGTATCACGTGATATTATAAGTTTTGCATATTTTCTCCATCCGTAAATCCGCAGGAGTTTCGTTTAGATGTTTGACGTGTCACGTTATGCCTTTTACATCATACCGACGTAAGAAAAAAACCCTCGTAGCTACGAAATCAGTACCGTATTTAACGTAACTCAGACTGGAAAACATTGTGTTATTTTAACTCGATGCTGAAATGGACAAAAGCTGCGTTTTGACAGGTGACTACTACCTGCTGAAATAATTGTTCATAAACGTTTATGTAGGTTTACGTCAGTCGTCGTTAAGGGTCACGTAGCCGTATGAACACTACCATATACACGTACGTACAATCATTCGCTCGTCTTGGAGACAATCCCGGAAAGACTCGAAGGCTAGAATTCACGCCTTTGTCGAACTACACACACTCATTCACACCTAGGGGTAATTTAGGGTAGTTAATCCACCCACTACATGTTTTTGGAAAACTGAGAACCAAGAAGAAACCCACACAGACACGTGGAGAACATGAAATGAGCTCAGGATCGAACCCTGGAGATGTGACGCTCCTATTAAAATAGAAATTGACACAAACTGCCATATGAACTGGTGCCTATGGATAGTTACCCCGCTGTAAAGGTTATTATCGTCCTCTCTACCCCTGCCAAATCACACAGACATTTCCCCGGTGTTTCCCACTGTGCAACACTGTGTCTCCGGAGCCTACCTCGGCATCACAGCGAGAGTGAGCTGACAATGTAATGAGACTATAGAGAAACTAATTCGCTGTGATTCACATCCCCTCTGACAGCTCGGTCTCTCTTCAGGTTCATCACCAGACACTCCCACTCACACACTCCTGACACTTTTATTCAGACTTAAGACTTCCGTCAGAGTTTATTTTTCCAACTCAATCCTTTCACAGGGAACAATTCTGCCTTTTAGTAGTTGGGAATACAAACGCAATTTAGAAGGGAATAATTAATACTGCCCCGTTTACCCCCCCCCCACCCCCGACACACACACACACATCCTTCAGAATGGCTTCGCAGGCTTCTAAGGCAAACTAATTGCCTTCTAAGCATGTAAATACCCTGCATTATTTATCAGACGAAAACAGGAAGACATTAGCCGGTGCAAATATTTGCCGAACTGTTATTCAGCTTGTTCACTGATGTGCAAAGAGGCAACAAAACGAAAATGAGATGACGAATAATAGGAAAACGAGGACGGTATTGTTTCTTCGGAGCTGGAGTTTAGTCTATGGTGTTATTCGGTTATGTGAAAGTGGATATGAATGTAAAAATGTATAAAAAAAATAAATAAATAAATAAAAAATGTGAGTCGGGTATACCAGTGGAGCAGCTGCGCTCCGGTTTAGCCTATATTAGATTTATAGTAATGTATTAGTGCAGGGGTGGAATATTTTGCTCTTTTCTTGTGATAAATGTATGACAAGTCTCTCTTACACACACGCACTCGCTCAGTCAGGTCAAGAGCAGATCAAGGTGGAACAGAAGTGTGGGTTTGACAAGGCCCCATCCCTCATCGTGGGCTCGGCAGACCGCACTGACCCGCCAGCTGAAAGGAAGCCGGGGACAACGTTCATAAAGCCGTGAGCTCCGATACGTGAGCTGACATGATGTCTGGCACTTACCCAAACTACACAAGTGCAACGGGTATGAGTTATAAAAAGAAAAGAGGAAAATACGAGACACGAGATGAGATCTCACTAAGAAGAGAAACGTTACGTGAGATAACGATTTAATCGTCTCTACACGGTATTACACTCCCACGACGTTTACTACGATTATATTCTATTCTATTAACAGACCTGGCAACCTTTTACGTAATATTTTGCATAGGAGCTTTACAGTTTATCCTGGGTTATCACTCAAAAATACGTCATACGGCAATTTTCTCTTTCTCACCAATAAAACAAGACCAGAGCCAATCGACATACGGATCTGGAACGATTTACGCATTTGCGTGTTGAACTCAACAATATCAACCGCCTGGAAGCCCCGCCCCCTTCCCCTACATTTCACAGGAGGTGGTCTTGCTTTCTGTCACGGTAAAAGCTGAACGTTTTGAATGAATTACTATTAAAAATACAGGGTGTACAAACAATCAGGAACCAATAGGAATATGTCGAGCAAAATCCGCAAAAACGTGTGAGAAAACGTATAGAGCGTATTGGAGAACACGCACAGTATTCTGCATGGTGTAAGTAATAAATATAAAATGAAGTATACAGTATGTAGTTCTACTCTCGTCGGTTCCGAATCTTCAGGACACCATGCATAATTTAGCAATGTATGTTAGCTAATGTTAGACGAATACCGCATATAGCGAACGTCAGTTTCAGTTTTCAGCCGAAAGAGAATAGAGGATGAAGGATTTTGACCTGGAAAGATGAAATATTCCTAAAACAAATAATGTTAATAGTGACGATAAATAGACAGTCCCCTCCAGGATTTGGCAATTTTGCACTCGCAGAAACACAGAAAATGACCACAGGTTTTTACTCAGATTTGGGCCGACCTTCCGATCAGTAGGAAGGTTGGAAGGTTGAACCCCTGACCTTCCGACCAGTAACCCAGAGCCGTAACCGCCAAGCTACCACTGCCCCCAATCAGGGTAAAAGCCTATAGTCCGGACAGCTGTCCGACTTCCAACGCGCCGACCGACTGACGTAAGAAGATTAAAGGAAGAGAGATACAGGAAAGTCTGATTAATTGCAATGCAGTGTTAGGAGAGTTCCTCAAAGAAAAATAATTCATTAGAAATTAATAAATGACTTGGCTCAAACGGCAATGTGATCACCTTACTCATTACTTCCTGGAAAAAGTAATCACACGACTCATTACTTTGCTTCTACTCTCTAAACCCTTTAAACGGCGTACAAATCAGTATCAATTGGAAAGTACAAGGGTGACAATAGTCCCTTCAGCTCCTTATTAAGGAGGAAATAGGCAATTACATTTAAAAGGGATATTACAACTTGTTCTATCTGAAAACCTCAAAAGTAGCAGAGGAAAAGTTAAACAGTAACTTCGTAATAAAATTCAACTTTATGATTCGATTATTTAAAGCTTACGGTGCTGATTTGTCATTTGGTAAGAGCCCTGTTTTGTAATTCGAGCAGTCATGCCGCATTAATATCTATATACCGTGTTGATATTTCTGTAAAGCTGCTTTGAGACAATGTCTGTTGTAAAAAGCGCTATACAAATAAATTGAATTGAATTGAATTGAATTGCATTATAAATATTATTATTCTAGAATTGCGGTTGGTAAGCAGACCGACTTTTTAAAAATTTATTAAAATCAAAATTCAATTTAATTCATCTCACTATTCGACAAGTTTGGATATTTACAGAGCTCAAAACATGGCTTAATGATGTTAAACATTTGGCATTTTACACTTTAAAAAATAATTTGAGCCGTTTCTAATTCGTGATTTTTTTTTTTTTTTTTTACATCAAGAATCGTACACAATTCTATAATCCGTGGAGTTCAAATAAAATACACGGTTTGAACAAACACAGTTTGATTTGCGTTACGTTAATGGTCTGAAAGCGACACTGCGGATACGAAAGAATCCATGAAAGAAACGTGGCCATTTTAAAAGTACAGACGGCAGCCATTTTATTTTTCAAGGTTACAGAATACTTAACATCATGTATGTAACTTTTAAGATTTTAAATATGGCACAAGTTGAAAAGAAATCCACTGTGAATGAACGACTTTGGGGTATTTATCTTTATCAGTGCAACATGTATCCAGTATATCTTTGCTAAGTTTTTTAATAAATTTTTTTTTTTTTTTAAATTAATTAATTAAAAAATTAAAACAATTGTGCCAGACTCCACTTCCATTTATCGAATAAATAAATAAATAAACAAGTAAGTAAGTAAGTAAATAAATAAATAAATAACCTTATTTTCCCCTGAACTTTCAATTTTGTACATGTATTGCTATTATTTTTTCAATAAATTTGAACCTTTTTTGTTTACGAAAACATTGGAAACAACATTTTTTATTGCATTTATAACGTTTTATCTTTTAATTTTTTTTTAAACTCATGGCCTTCTTACACATGGACAATCTATTTATTTCAAATCACTGACACTGGAGACTCCTTCCATAAAATGTTCAGTAAACATCTCCAGAAAGAAACCTCTGCTATATCAATGACTATGCATTTTTCTTTGTTAAACAAAAACATTAAAAGAATGTATATTTTTAGATTATTTGGAGTGTTTGCCATATGAGTCCCTCTGAACGAGCCGTTACTATAGAAACGATAACGTCTAACGGACACCGTATCACCTCAGCTCAGCAGCGCTGTAGTAACTTTCCATGCCATTCTTTCAACACTACATGAGTTAAGTTGTTTTTTTTTTTTTCGTGTTTTTTTTTAAAGAAACTGGTCAAGTCGAACTACAAGGACCGAAACATTGTCCAAAATTAACCTTTGACTCTTCAAATTGTTTATCCACACGCCTTTTGTGGATTCATCGTGTATTCATCGTGACCTTTCATGTACTAATGAGCAACATAGCACCGGCGTGACCTCATGACCAACAGAAGAAGAATTTCTTTTCTATACTCTAGAGCCTACATGACCTGACCTTGCTAGAATCACAAGCAGAGAGCGATAAAAAATTAAACCTAAACCGCTGAACACTCTTCTCACATCCATGATGATTTCTAAAAAAAAAATAAAAAAAAAATCTTGCTGCATTTGGAGATTATCTAGAAAAAAAAAAAAAAAAAATCTAAAAGAAAGGTAGCTCGGTTTGAACAAATAGCTGCGGGAGAAGCTAATCTCCAAATCAATAGTAATAAAGTTACTCTCTTCAGGCAATTTAGGAAAAAAAGAAAACCTTTTTGTTAAACTTTCCCAGGAGCCTCGAGTGCTAATTACTCTGTGGCTTCTATTTTAAGACACTTTCACACACACACACACACACACACACACTTTCACACACACACCTATATTTCACAGGTCTCACTGATGATCCATTGCCTCTGCATACGTCTTCCTGTACGGTCCCTCAATGAAAGTGCCAAGCCTGATGGATTTGCACGTGAACTTTCAGTTTCCAGAGAGTGTAACTCACTCTTCTTATATTCTGCCATGTCAAACCCTAAAACTTGTTATAATTCATCATTACTTCAGTGGCAAAGTTTCTGCGCAAAAAGGTGAACTCGATACGTTATACGTTATCGTCTCATACATCAGACATATGGGAGCGGAAAATTTTCAGCAGCGGACAGCTTTCCATCGAAAAGAAATTGAAATCTGGTGACTTGTTCAGGATAAAAACAAGAAAGGAAAGTGTATGTGAACTGCTGGTGATCAGAGAGGATATATTGGTTATTTTGGTAAGGAGATAATAAAACGGTACATGACGTGACCTAGACCTTGGTGTAGATTAGACACCGTTCTTCCAAAAGATCTTCCCTCATTTGGTGTTACAATGACGGTGATGTCTGAGACTTCACTCCAATTAGTGTCAAGATCTGGTTTGATGAATGATTTACACCATTTTTATCCTCGTTAAACCATTCATTGAGTTCTCGTGTCATGTGGATGAGGGCGGAGTCATCCTGGAAGAGACCACGCCCATCCGAATAGTAATGTTTTATACAATTATAGGATAATGGTGATTCGTCAGAAGGACTTTGTATTGATCTGTTTAAGGGGAGAAGTAGACTCAAATTATGGCAGCACAAATAAACACACCATGAACGAATTCCATATGGAGGGTAAAGTATGCATTGATAAGGCTGTACGTACATCCATCCATCCATCCATCCATCTTCTGTACCACTTATGCTACACTGGGTTGCTGAGAGCCTGGAGCCTATGCCAGGGACATGAGGTGGGGGACAGCCTGGACAGGGTTCCAACCCATCACAGGGCACAATCACACGCACATTCACACATTATGGACAATTTGGAAATGCCAATCAGCCTACAATGCATGTCTTTGGACTGATGGAGGAAACCAGAGTGCCCAGAGGAAAGTACAATCCACAATCACGTCTTGACCAGGTGTAGACAAAACCGAAAAGTAAAACAGAAGTTCTAAATCTCAGCCCAAATTCTGAAATTCTGCAACCCAGGCTCTGTATATTTATCAGACCGTGTGTCATGTTTGTGTACAACCCGTGTGTCTTTCACGCCGAAGAGCTCTGAATAAACCACCTGACAATAAAAGGTCAGAGAGAGAAGCAGGCCCGGCTCAGTGCTGGCAAACTCCCATCTCTCCTGAGCTCTCATTATCCCTGATCCATCCCCGCTGCCTCACCTGCTCCCCGCCTCTCCTGCCTTCTGCTACGGAGCTGAAACAAGCCTGGTGAGCAGTGAGAAGCAAGAGGAGGGTAACAGCTGGCTAGCATCAAAATCACAACATCCGGTGAAGAATGGATCCACAATCTGTAGAGGCAGCACTTTCTCTTCTCACCAAAAAAACCCACAGTCAGGACGTCAGGAGAAGACACCGAGCCATAAATTTTCAGGTATTATACAGTGATATTATCAGCAAAGATCCATACATTTCCTTCATGTTGTCCTGAAGAGCCGTGAAGTTCAGCCGTGACGAACGAATAGTGCTTTCTCAGAGCTGCACTGCAAAAATATCTGATATTTCTCTGATCTTTCTCATTATGAGATTATTACATACAGTCGAGGCCAAAAGTTTACATACACCTGGGCTAAAGAGATTAGTTTCCAACATCACTTTAACTCCAGACATTTCATGTTCATACCAATCGATTAGAGTCAGATTTATTTCCACTTCAATTCACTAGATCAGGATTCCAGTAGGTCAAAAAATTCGACTGTCTCTTTAAACAGTCCAGAAATTGATATAATAACTTTTAGAAGCTTCTGATTGGCCAATTGTCATAAGTAGGAGTGCACCTGTAGCTGTAATAAGGCCTTACCTTTGGAGCCAGTGCCTTATTGCCCTTTAAACCATGGGAAAAATCCAAGCGTCTCAGTCAAGGCCTCTGGGAAACAAAAAAAATTGGACCTCCACAAGGTCCTCCTTGGGAACAATTCACAAACAACTGAAGATACCACTATAGCATCCTATACAAACAATTTTATGCAAATATAAAAATCCTGGGCGTACACAGACACTGAATCATTCAGGAAGGAAGCACACATTAACTTCCATGAACAAATTTTGGTCTGAAAGGTTCAACTGAACCCCAAGATAACAACAAAGGTTATACATATAACAAAAGTATATACTGTACATCCACCAGTAAGAAACATCTACATCACCATGGCCTGAAAGGCTGTCGTGCAAGGAAGAAACCCTTACTCCAAGACTGGGATAAAAAAGCCAGACTGAAGTTTGCAGGTGTTCACCATTTTCTCTGGTCAGATGATTATGTTTGGCCCTAATGATCAGCGATATGTTTGGAGGAAAAACATTTTTTTTTTTAAATCCTCAGAACACCATCCTATCTGTGAAGCACGGAAGTGGCAGCATCATACTTGCGCAACACCTCCAGACATCAGGAGGAAAGTTCAAACTTGGTCCTAGCTGGGTCTTCCAGAAGGACAAACCTCCAACGTTGTAATAAAACAGTTTAAAGGCAACAAAGTTAAAGTGTTGGAGTGACCTATTAATCACGATTGACTATTTAACACAGGACAATGTGTGGAGTTGTGCAAAATTGACTTTGAATGCCTTTAGCCTAGGTGCGTGTAAACTTTACATAAACTTTTGGCCTCAAATGGAACAAATATGAACCAATGAAGTCGTTTTCGAGACTCATTTCAAGCTTAAAATGTTTGTTTTTTTCTTTCTTTCTAGAAATAAATGCTAGGAGCAAACAAAATATTCAGTAATCATAAAGGATGATAAAATATCATAACCCATAATAGTAAAAATCGTAAAAATAATAATAATCATAATCTGTAATATAATCTGCCAAGAAATTTCAGCTTGAAATGTGTAAAAATATCTAGAAATGGACTTAATAGTCTTTTAGAAATATTAGTTGTATTTGCATATATTTTTACTTGCTTTAATATGTTTTTTTTTTTAAATTTTTTTTTTTAGCTTTTCGACAACCGATCCTATTTTATTATCCGTGGCCTAATGTAATGAATACTGAAAAAAGGAAAAACTAAAATAAAAAGTTAACTGCAAGTCAGCCAAAATACAGTGAGGAGTGTGTTTTTGTTGTTGTTGTGATAAATAACTCAATAACGTGAAGCACAGAATTCATAATGTTGTCTGCCATGAAATATGGCTGGGTCTGTGTTGTGTAAAGAAGGTATCTGTGTTCGGTTCTTATCACAAAAACGTCTGTTTCGAAAAGCAACGATGAAGTTTTTCATCACGTTATCGTATCCTTTGTTGTCGCCATTACGTCGGGATGTAACCGATTTAACCTAATGAAGTGAAAACGCAATTAATTTCTCGAACTGTTGTGTCTGCGAGCAGACAATTTGCACTTCGTTTCCTGGAGACATCATTGTCGCAGGGTTGGGTGGGCGGCCGATTTCCGACAGCGGCCTTTTAACGTAGCTTGCCAGCAATTATGATGAATTACTGTAATTAACTGTTACCAAAGAAAGCATGGTTCGGTTGATGGTGAAGCTTTTTTTTTTTTTTTGCAAAAGGTACAAAGACCTCTGTTCTCATCTGAGCAGTTGCCTTGCAATCTTCTTAGTCGTGGTTGAATATGTCAGGGAAATTAAGCGTAACAAAGAGGACCCGAGAGAGAGTGAGAGAGAAAGAGAGAGAGAGAGAGAGAGTGGGTGGTGAGAGTGCATGTGCAAAGTATACACAATCAAAAAGAAATAAATAAACCCAAAACAGTAAACAATTCCACACAAAATGAGTTCAAATTTCCAAGTGATACGAAATTCAAAATCCAAAACCAAAGCTCAGAACGTGTGACAACAAATGGCAAGGATTCACGTCCGTCTGTCTGCCTGTCTGTCTGTCCATATGCTTTATATAGTGTGTGGACAGGAAGTGAGTGTGATCAACAGGAAGAGTGAAACATTCGGCGAGGGTGCCCTCTGGTGGCGTGGCGGAGAATTTTCTGTGATAGCTATGACACTAAGAAAAACTGGATGTCTTTTTGCTTTGTGACCATTTTAACACAAGGGAATGGATTTTAAAAAATGTATTAGATTTAATTTTATTGTCACATCATGGTCATGTGAAATAGACTTTTGTTACAGTGACTGTGTCGTCATATCCGGTAATGAATAGTAGCGTTCCGGTCGCGTGACAGCAAATACAAACCGTCTATTAACACTATATTGAACTAATATGAACTTTCTTTGACTTTCACACTATCCGTCGTTACCCAGATGAGGACGGGTTCCTCTCAAGGTTTCTTCCTCATATCATC
>JANDJT010000081.1:22146483-22159360 GCA_024331685.1 Stegophilus panzeri | reverse complement strand
CTTCACAGGGTCATGGGGGAGCCTGGAGCCTATCCCAGGGGTCTCCCAGGGTACACATGGCAGGGGACACCCTGGACAGGGCACAATCGCACACACACTCTCACACGCTACAGACAATTTGAAAGTGCAAATTAGCCTACAATGCATGGCTTTGGACTGGGGGAGGAAACTGGACTACCTGGAGGAAACCCCGAAAGCTCGAAGAGAACATGCAAACTTCACGCACATAGGATGGAGGCGGGATTCGAACCACTAACCCCAGAGGTACGAGGCAAATGTGTGAGGCAAACGTTGTTCGTTAATGTTTTCTTTTAGGAGACGTATGAAATATTTATGGAAGGAGTCTCCAGTGTCAGCACGCTTTGGACACTAGACCTTGGCGTTTTTCGGTTAGTGTTATTTTGTCTCATTAACTTCAAGAGAAAGAAGAAAAGAGAGGCTGGTGAGCAAACTACAAGTAGTTCAAAAGCATGGTTAATAGATTAAAAATTTGAATCATGGGGAATCGCTGTGGTACATGTGGGACGAACACACTTCAGACTGTCCTGTGAAATATATAAGCAAAATAATCCACCTGGCATGGATTTTTCATACACTAAGGTCTTTCAAAACCTTCTTAACGTAGCTCCATTTATCTCCATTTAAAAATTTGACGATCGCATCCTTCTCATCACCACGCTCAAACCACGCTGCCATTCTGAGCTGAAATCAAGGCAAGTAATTGGGGTTGAGCATAGTCAAGTCTCATAAAAGTGTCACAGACATGGGTGTTGTTGATGGCCCTCAATGCTCCCTCCCTCTCATTAATTTATTTAATCTTCAACCTTGCTGGGTCCTTCTCATCTCCGAGGCTTACTCACTCCTCCACTGTTGTTTACCAAACGCATTTCCCAGGCATTCTCTATCCAATTATTTTTGGTGACACAGCGCCTCCTCCCTCTCCATCTCTCCATCCCAAGCTGTCCTTGAGTAGTTGGCTAATTAGTTTCTCAGCAATTATCTGCCTGACTGCTCTGCCTCTGTGCTATCTTTGCATATTGTCATACAAAACCCAATAAGGGGGAGAAAAAAATGACACCTTTGATTATGCATTCCGCCCTCATTTGGCTCTTCTTATCCCGAGAAGCCAGGCCAAAACAAAATGGCCGCCTAACTTTCAGAACGAAGAGGCATTTCAAGTAAACAACAAGACAGCCTGCTAGTTCCACATCTTTGAAGATGCTTATTAATGGATGATACGTTTGGCCATTAGCTTGTCCTTTACTGCTTGGAAGGAGGTCACCATCTGTGGCTATGGTGAGACCAATGCGGCCACCTAACTTATTTATTACTTTATCTCCTTAGCTAACATTCTGCTGAATTCATGACACTTTATTATGTGCACAACATGCCTCGCGGACAGACTTCTGCCAAGACACATTTATTTATAAATTTCACCCAGTGAATATTGTGAACTGAAATGCTATTTGCTCTACTGTAGGATGAGTAACTGCTCTTTTACAGCACTTACAGTAGTTTGCATTCTCCATTTCTACGGTTTTCACAGAAACAAAAATACACTTGCCTTAGGCGAGGCCTACAATGGAAACAGTCCATCTGGAAAGACTTTCCCACTCGCAACGAGGGCATTTATTTGAGAACTTTTAAATAATAACAAAGTTTTTCGGTTGTCAGGGCGAAACTTGTAATTGGAACCATTTTATATTATTTGATAAACTGTGAGTTGCATGCGAAAAGACATTTTCAGAGTGAAATTATTTTATATTATGTTTAGGAAATATCCATGGCTGTTCATGATGCCCACATTTGTGTACATGTGTATGTACTAATAAATAGATGGCTTGCACTATATGGCGAAAAGAATGGACGCCTGATCAATGAACATCCTATTTAAAAATCCATGAGCATTAATATTAATTTGTTCACCCTTTGATGCTTTTCGATAGATTTTGGACCATGGTTGTGGGAATTTGTGTTCATTCAGCTACAAGAACATTAGTGAGGTCGGGCACTGATGTCCAGCAAAGAGGCCTGACACAAAGTTGGTGTTCCAGTTCATCCCAAAGGTGTTCAGTGGGGTTGAGGTCAGGGCTCTGTGCAGGACACTCAAGGTCTTCCACTCCAAGCCTGGCGAACAATGTCTTCGTGGAGCTCACTTTGTGTACAGCGACATTGTCATGCTGGAACAGGGTTGGGCTTCTTAGTCCCAATGAAGGGGAAATTGTAATTCTACAGCGTACAAAGACATTTTCTGGCACCAGTTTGGGGAAGACCCTCATATGGGTGTTATGGTTAGTTACAAGCAGCTGGGATGAAAATAAGCACTTCCAAGTCTGACACCATTGTTTCTCTCAATCAGAAAAGACGATGTGACGGCCCCTTCAGGTTAGAGGAGATACCTTGCCTCTTAAGGAGGAGGAGGAGGAGGAGGAGAAGTTTAAGTATCTCAGGATCTTCTCAAGAGCGTAAGAGTGACTGGATTAGGTCAGCAGGAGCAGTATGATAGTCACTGTACCACTGTGTCTGCGGTGGTGAAGCTGAACCTCTGTTTTTGGACAGAACTTGTTTACCAGTCATTGTACATCTCTACCCTCACCTCAGTTACAAGCTATGGGTAGTGACTGAAAAAATAAAGTCATGAGTTGCTCTGTCTGTGATAGGGTGAGGAGCTCAGCAATCTAGGTGAGCCTCAAAGTTGAGCCGCTACTCCTTTGAATCCAGAGGAACCAGCTGAGGTCATTTGAAGGGTTCACGGTCGACTCTCGGTAGAGCTCTATCAGGCTGGATGGAGACCCTGGAGAAGACTCAGGATGTGCTGGAGAGATTATATCGCACATTTGGCTTGGGAATGTCCCCCTGAAGGAGCTGGAATCTGTGGCTGGGGACAAGCAGAAGGAATATGAATGCAAATAATGTTTCTATGCAAATGTTGCTAAGATAGCATTAAGCATTCTTGGAGAACACCCAGGAAAGCATATTTGCTTTACAGAGTGTCCTTAAGAATTATTTATCTACAGTACAACATGTTTCTGGATTTAGCTAATAACAATTTTGCATCAATCAGAGACCTTTAGTTATTCCAACTAACCTTTAGTAATGGATTTGTACTGGAACTTGTGAGGAACGTTAGGTTTTTGGTTTATGGGAATTATGCATGCCTTAAAGTAAATATAAGAAATCCAAAGAAGCTGGCATTAACTTCGAAATCTCTTGTCTGCTTTTGTCATACAAAATATTCTTCATGAGCTTTGCACTTCAAAAGCACGTCACAGGATTACAAAGCGAGCGAGGGATCCGATAGATATCTCCTCACGCAACTGATAAGGAGTGTAATTATGACTTCCAGTTTATTTCCCATCTTCGAGTAGTTTTCCTTTCGTTTTCTGACAAATTCCACTTAATTTGCGAATGATACACAATCCCTGCAATAATCGCCACCCGTACGTACAATTCGGGACAATCAGCTAGCGATACAGTATGCACTAAGGTTATATGAAATGTAGAAGAAATTATATTTTTATAGTCTTAGACATGATGTATTGTTTATTCTTCAAATCGGCTATGAGTTTAAATATTACTCTCATAACTACATTACCTTTCTATGGAATAATATATCAGCTCTTTTAAGTACCCTATTAATCATTACACGCTAAATTAAAAGAGTGTCGTTAAAAAGTCACTATTAAGTCTCTTAGCCTGATGAGCCTCTTTAACTTCAACCATCTCATGCAGATCATTAGCACCAGGTGATCTTGGCAATACATGTGAACTTTCGGTCCAGATTTCAGTCCGTTCTGGTCATTGTTTTTCTCACCACCGTCCAATTATTTGGCAGGAAAGCAAGTTCTGCGAGTACGCTTAGAAGAGAAAACTCGGGTGAGAACACCGAGACCCCCTGCTAAGAATGTCTCATTTATTGGAACGGCATCGCTAGCCGAGCAATGCTGAATCTCCAGACCTTTATCACGAGTTGAATCGTTGTATCTGGTTTTAATGAGTGCAATCACTGGAAATGAGTTTTAAAGACGAGCAAGAAGTGAGAGTTTGGAGGTCGAGTGCAATGACTCAACTCCTTTCGCTCTGAAATCATGAATCTCATTACTGACTCAGAGCTTTCATAAAACACAATAATAGTTCTTCCACCGTCTGTGCACTGTATAAGTATTGTTCCCACATTAAGTGAAGTGGGACGGTGTACGATTCCGACTCGATCCATCGGGGTGAAAGGACGAGAGCTCCACTGTATATGTACATTTATTTATTCAGCCATTCAACAAACGTTAATCTTCATAAACTCCTCGTTCACGTCTCCGTTCATTTCCGAAATGAAATCGAATATGTTTCTGCAAAGTGTAAGCGCAGTCAGTGTGTCTATGACGTACACAAGCGTTTCTTTTGTAAGATATTCTGCAAAGAAACTGTGAGGGGCGTGGTGGCTTAGTGGTTAGCACATTTGCCTCGCACCTCCAGGGTTGGGATGAAGTGGTATCTCGGTGGTTAAGATGTTGGACTTCTGATCAGAAGGTCTCAAATCCCAGCATCTCCAAGCTGCCACTGCTGGGCAATTAAACAATGCTCTTAACCCTCACCTGCTCAGTTGTATAAACAAACGAGATAATTGGAAGTCGCTCTGGATAACAGTGTCTACCAAATGGCGTAAATGGAAATGTAAAGATTTGGAGAGGTAAAGGGGGGCGGGTTATTATGGATTGGATTATGTGTATACATTATAAATGCATGCAAACCATGGTGACCTTGTTTCCCACGCAAAGACTGAGAAAAAAAACCTGCTTCCGTTTTCCAATGCCTGAATTCCTTGACTAGGTTCAGGTCTTTTGTTTGGTTTTTGAGATGTAGTTGGGCTGGAAATGTTGCTGAAACCTGGCAACCCTGGTTTAATGGCAACTGAAAACACACATGGTGAAACAAACACTCAGTTTGTTTGTGTTCAACATTCAAAAAGCTCAAGACTTTTTTTCATGCTGGATGATTTTAGCTTCAACTTCATTTTGTTTTAAGGCTATGTCGTTGTTAACGTCGTCCTAAACCTACCAAGATCTACGGTCACTAGCCGCTTCTTTTGATCATAGGGTACAAGGGTACGAGTTTATGGAGAAGTAGTATTAGTGAATAGGAGTATTTACATATTTTCTGCATGACTTGTGGCCTGAGTGCTTTCTTTGATGGGCTTTATGCCATTGCATTGGAAATGCCACTGTAATCTCTCTGACATGTTAAGCATTGCATAAAACATTGACCTTTGAAGCAGTGATTGCTTGATATTTGCAGTGACAAGTAAACTGCTGCTACAGCACCGTAGACTATGAAGCAAAATCGATGTAGCATAGCATGGAAATGTTTAGCACTCAGAACCCCAAGGTAAAGAGGGTCCTGCCCGCCCCTGCTTTTCGGCTCAAACCCTTAATTGGAAATACGATTAACTAATGTGAAAAACGAACAGCCCCTGCCCAGATATTCCTAGCTAAGCCGTGCAAGGCTTTTAAAATCGACCTCGAATCGCTATTCGGACCGGACTGTACGACTCGTAGTGATCAAGCTCCTAGAAATACGAGCTGATTCCACATCTGTTGTTGCCTCTATCATTTTTATGGATACAACGGCACAGACATGGGCCTGATTGCTCAGAGACGCTTGATGATTATGCGCTCGTGTACGTCCGTGATGTATTATACGACTGCGATGGTATGATGAATTAGTTTCAATTATGAAATTAATGATATCATTATATTTCCTATCAAGGAAATTTGCAACTGGAGTAAAGAGACGTTAATTGTTTTGTTTGGTGATTGTTATTTGTGATCAACCGAATCAAACAGTCGCTAATCATGACACGATTAGAATGTACGTCTGAGCTTTACAGACATTTATACGATTGTATTAAACACTAAATTGAAAGAAATTCACACTGCAGCACAAGATGCAGCAGTGGCTCATGATTTTAAATGTTGGTGATGCAGGACGACATTAATAACAACGTAGCCTCAAACAAAATGGAGTCGGGACGCTATCACGCTTCACCATCTAGTACGTTTTTTTTTTTAGCGTAACTTCATAACAAGCAGTTGAAATTTGACAACGTACAGCCATCCAGAGTACAGTCTAGCAGCTCATTTTGAACAGTTTTAGACGTACCTTTGTTCAAAATTGTTCCATACAGCAGGTGTGTTTTTCAAAGAGCTAATATCTTTACCCAGGGTTGCCAGGTTTCAGCAAAATTTCCACTCCAACTACAATCTCAAAAACCACACAAAAGACCTTAAACAAGCCCAAACACATTCCTCTTCTTTTTCTCAGACTCTGTGTGGGACACAAGGTCACCGTGGTGCGCACGCATTTCTGATGTACGGAAAACACCCACTCCATAATCCCCCTTCTTTGCAATAATATCTTATGACAGAAATGATTCTGTACATCATAGACACACTGTCAGCGTTTATGCGTTGTCTTTGTTTGCAGAAATGTATTATATTTTTTTTTTCCAGTTATTTGCTATAAAACATGATCTTTTGCGAGTATTTTTAAACTATCCCAGTTTGTTGTGAAAAATGTGACCCTGGCAACCCTGTTATTAATCGTCCTGTACGTTGCTCCTCCTCCACTGAAAATGTTTATAAAATGAGCATGGGGCAGCGTGAATCCTTCCCCAATGGGCCTCTATTTATTAGTGCATGTTGCGAATCAATGGAACATCAGCTTATATCTGTCAAATAGAGACATTCAAAAAAACAAACAAAAAACAAACAAAACATTGGTCACTCAAAAGAGATAATTAGTATTTTAAGAGTATTTCAAACGTATGGAGTTGTGAATGAAGACTTTATAAACCGAGGAGCTCTGCGCGACCTGCCGCTGACCTTCATGTCCTGTATGAATAGACTATATGAAAAGGCACACATTGCAGATTTTCCCTTCACTATATATTGTGCTGTATGAATCTGGGCCACAGACTGCTTTTCCTTTTAACAATCGAGGACTGTGGAGTGAATTTAAGAAGTGACGAGATGAAGAGCGAGGGATGGCTGGATGTAGAGGATGGAGAGGAATGTAGGCCAAGATCTCTTTAGGATGGAGAGCTGTTAAACGGTGTTCCCTGCCGAAGGACTCTCTTCGACCCTAGCTCAATGAATTAATCTACTGGTATTTTTTTTTTCATATAAATAAAAGAAAACAGTTCTTTTTCAAACCTGTCAATTCAAAAAGAATGCCGAGGGACGCTTTAGACTGTTAGGCGGTTAAGTTGTCGGACAAATTTGCTGTCTGTGCAGAATTTATTCAGAAGTAGGTCAGTACTATAGTACAGTGAAGATTTTTCAAATTGACACGAGTGCCTCAAAAATTAATTGACAAAATCTTGCTTTTCACACGGACCAGGGGTAAAGACGTGGCGTAATGAAGCACAGAATAAATGTGAGTATACAAATGGAGACCATTATGTGTTAATACCTTCAAAGCCTTCCGTGTGAATAAGTATTTTCTATCCCACTTTCGTGAATTGAGATTCCTGTTTGCTGGATGCCAAGAAAATTGACTCATTACACACCGAGTCCTGCAGACAGCAAATTACGTCCTTTTCCATTTACCACCAAGGCCTTTATCAGATCTCTTTCATTTCTGCTCAGTACTAAAAAAAAAAAAAAAACCCGAGAGAATGAGACAGAACTTCTAATCACACTGAATAGACACCAGTTCAACCTTGAACGTATCTTTGCTTTTTTTTTTTTTTACAAAAAAATAAATAAAAATGCTTCTCTTTTGCCACCATGCTTGGTAATACTTTTTTATCTTCTCATGCACATGGTTTAACCTCATTTGTATGGTGGTCTTGTGAAGCCGTCTTCAGAATGTCATTAAGAAGTATGGAGTGTAATCGCGCTGGTTTTAAATGTAAAGAACAGCTTTCTGTCTTACGGGGGGCTTTAGGCAGATTACAGTGGAATGAAAAAATGTTTCTGGAGTACTTTAAGTAAAATAGACACACGGGTTCATAGAAACTCGGTTCGTGGATAGATATATGATCAGGATGTTGGGTGAAATGACAGAGGAACAATACAAAAGAAAAGAAAATGCTACGCTATGCTACGCTGTACTATATTTCGGACCTGTTTACAGCCGAAAGGTGAAACATCTCGGACGCACTATGATCCAAACATCTCCTTTCTTCAGCTTTCCTACTAGTGGGGAAAAAAGTACAAAACACAAAAACCGGAGCGAAAGTACTGACACTGTAGTAATAATTCATTTGACTAAAAGTAAAAGCGCTAAAAATTCATCTGGTGAAAAGCTAGCTAACTTAGCCGAATGTTGTTAACGTTTAGTAGCTTGTTAGGTTTGTTCCGTAGCTAGCTAGCTCACGTTAAGTCATACATGTTTCTATCTATCCTTACACGTTATCCACGTTACACTTTCTATACACCGTAGGAGCACTTCGATAAATTGAACACAACATGCGATCTCTACTGAACATCAACGTGACGTCTTAAGTTTAACACAGCGCTTTCATGCTGTAAAACATCAAAAGATCTGGCTAGCGCTAGTCTAGCTCACTCAGCTAGCTAATGGTTTACAAGTACACGTTTCCGTAGGATAGATAGATAGAGATCTCAACGGGTTTTTTGGGTCACGTAATACAACGTGCAGATCGTTATCACTCGGAATATAGCTGATAAATTGCCTCAGGGACGTCCATCTGTCTCTACTGTAAAAGATATTCTGTAGCGGAGACATTCTACACTGAGAATGGCAAATAGTTTAGTATTTATAGTAGTATAGTGTTTCATATTTTCCCTCAAAACAGCCTTAAACTGACTGTCCATAAGCATCGACACGGTGCGTAGTCAAACATAAACATAAAAAGTAATGGCGATGTAGCACATCGTGAATGAGGTCTTCCTGATATTTCTCTAGGCCAGTGTACACACACTAGATCACCAGAGCCTTGTTAACACCTGATACTCAAACTCCAGTATGAATCACAGAAATGTTCCCCTCGAAGGCTCGGAACGAGCATCCAGGTCCCCGCAGTGAAGCGTACAGTATGTGGTGAATCGGTGGAGCATGTGGGACTTCTGACTGTGTGTGGTGATGACTGATTAATGAATTTCACTGGCGCAGAACACGAGCAGCCAGGAACATGAAATTTATGTACTGCCAAGGAAAGAAAGGGAAAACGGCCACAATGCCATAGCCTGAGAATAAACGCATGCTATCAGTCTCCTGCTTGAAAAATAATGGCACATAAAGGTGTATGCAAAAGTATGGACACCCAAATGAACCAAATGATTTTTTTTTTTTTTAAGTAAAAAGAAGTAAACACATCCATAGCAAACTATTTTTTATTTATTTATTTATTTTTTTTAACATTTCCTCGCAAATGTTAATGCACAGTTGCTTTATATTTGTTTCACTTTTTGAAAAATGGCATAAAATGTAATGGTAGGTAATTTCCAACCACTATTTCTTACAGAATGTTTCTAGTTCTTTTAGTCTTTTCAAAGATGTTCAAGCCAGGAGATTGTGAGGGCCATTACGTTTTTTTTTTTTTTTTTTTTTTTTGAAGTAGTTCATGGTGGATTTTGAGGTGTGTTTTGGATCATAGTCCTGTTGACATTCGGAAGAATCCACATCACGTACGACCTTAAAGCGGATAAACAGGAATCGTAGGATACAGCGGGCACCAAAACTAGACCGTTGAACATTGGAAAAACATCGCCTTGGTCTGATAAATCTCGATCATCTACTGATAAATCTCGAAAGCTCTGAATATTACTCTCTCATTGCAAAGTTATGGTTGGCTGCTGCATGCTTCTTCGTTCATCCCCTAATGTTCTTTGCTCAGCGCTTTTTAAAAAATCCTCCTCAGTGAGGGAAAAAAAACCACCCCAAAAACATTTCTGATAGTCTAAACCTGCAAGGGGTTCTTTTTTGTGCTTGGCCACATTAAGTTTAGCACATTACCCATTGTGCACTGCAGGGGCGTCACTAGAGATTTATGGATAGACTATGCATGTAGTAGTGGGGTCTGGGGTCTGGTGCCCCTGGAGAATATTTTTATGGCCCCAAAATGTCTGTTCATCATGAATTTTGTGTGTAAGACTCGCAGTAGGTGTGAAATCAATCAAACGATATGGTCAATCTGGCGCACGGTAGTTTGTATGTAAATGCTATTTGACTATTCTACTTACTGCACTTCAAGCAAAAGTGATGCAAATGCTATTTCCTCTCTCTTAGGTAAATTGCAGGTACTAAATATATTAGTCAACTCCATAGACTCTGTGTTTTGGGATTGTGTACAAAATGACCATGTACATGGTAAATTGTTTGCACTTATATAGCGCTTTTTTAACCTTCAAAGTCTCATTCATCCATTCAGACACACTCTCACACACCAATGGTAGCAGAGCTGCCATGCAAGGTGCTAACTTGCCATCGGGAGCAACTTAGGGAGTGTCTTGCCCAAGGACACTTCGGTATGTGGAGTCGTGTGGGGCGCGAATCGAACCGCCAACCCTACGATTAGTGGACAACCCGCTCTACCATCTAGCATTATTAATGCACTAGAGCATTTACACAAATCAGAACTCTTTCAGAATAATATACTCTGAGGGGTTGCGCGTATAATCCCAAGAACACCATACCGACAGTGAAGCATGGTGGTGGGAGTATCATGATATGTTGCTGCTTCTCTGCAAACAGTACTGGGGCATTAAATGTCATCGAAGGAAACACAAATGGAGATCTGAAATCCATCTGAGTGATCCTCATAAACTTGGGGAATTGAAGATGATCTGCCAAGAGAAACGGACTGAAATTGAACTACAATGGTGCAAAAAGCCAATAAATTTTTACCGTAGATGTCTGGAAGTTGTAATCATCAGCAATGGCTTTACAACAAAGTGCTAATTATGGTAATTTGTGGTGTTTGAATACTTTAAAAAATGGGATATACTTACGGATATATACTATATATACTATATACTATATATACTTACGGATATATACTTTTTTTGTTCATATTTATAAGTACAAAGTCAAAACACATTTTGTGTGTACATTTAAAGTGAATATATGCACAGGAAGTATATTAAACAACAAAAACAAAAGTGTCTGAACACTTCTATGTTTCCCCCCTTATCTTATCTTATTTTATCTTGTCTAACCTTATCTCATCTTGTCTTATCTTATCTTGTTTTATCGTATCTTGTCTTATCTTATCTCACCTTGTCTTATCTTATCTTGTCTTATCTTATCTCATCTTGTCTTAACTTATCTTGCCTTATCTTATCTTATCTTGTCTCACCTTGTCTTGTCTTATCTTAGCTTGTCTTATCTTATCTCATCTTGTCTTATCTTATCTTGTTTTATCTTATCTCACCTTGTCTTAACTTATCTTGCCTTATCTTATCTTGTCTTATCTTATCTTGTCTCACCTTGTCTTGTCTTATCTTAGCTTGTCTTATCTTATCTCATCTTGTCTTATCTTATCTTGCCTTATCTTATCTTGTCTTATCTTATCTCACCTTGTCTTATCTTATCTTAGCTTGTCTTAACTTATCTTGCCTTATCTTATCTTGTCTTATCTTATCTCACCTTGTCTTATCTTGTCTTATCTTATCTTGTTTTATCTTATCTTGTCTTATCTCATCTCACCTTGTCTTATCTTGTCTTATCTTATCTTGCCTTATTTTGTTGTATATTATCTTGTCTTATCTTATCTTATTTTATCACATATAACACAGTTGGCTGTTAACGTATACACGTCATTATTTCCTGATGTGTTAAGAATTAGCGCATGCATTAACACATTATTATGAAAGAATCTACAAAGTGTGAATAAATTCCTTATTTACAGACTTTACAGTAAGGTGATACCACTGAGATTTTTCGTGCACTAACTGTCCTCGATAGCTTCAGAAAAGTTAACTGAAACTTGGTACGTGATCATAATACGATACAATAAACAAAATAAGACAGTTTAGCCACGAATTGTGTTGTTTTCATAAGAGATTTAACCTTTTCAAAGGTTTTCTTTGAATGCTAACGGAGGTGCGATCATGCAGTGAATATCTAATAAAGCCAACTGTCTTATTATTTTGAGATAGCAAGATGTAAGTTTGAGAAAGCATGATACAATAATGGCTTTTATTTTGTCTTACAATGTCTCACCTCTTTATCCTGCTCATGGTGGCGGTGGATGCAGAGTTTATCATGGGAACACTGAGCGTGAGGTGGGAATACGCCCTGGATGGAACATCAGTCCATAATTAGGGCACCATGAACACACACGCACACACACACACACACACACACACACACACACACACACACACACACATTCACACCTAGGGGCAATTTAACATAGCCAATCCACCTACAGGCATGTTTTTGGTAGGTGGGAGAAAATCCGAGAACATGGAGGACCGTTTTATTTTTGCTTATGTAAATGAGCTGCAGGATATTTGTCATGGGTGTTCTCGAGGTAATAAAGCTTTAAATAGTATAGAAAGGTGTTCACTGATAGGCTGAATTAAATACTGTCCCTTTCTCATCCTCAGTGAATACAGTGGTGCTTGGGAATCCTCTATATTTCCATATGACCTAAAACATCATCAGATTTTCACACAAGTCCTAAAAGATAACCCAATTAAACAAATGAAAGAAAAATATTATACTTGGTCATATAATATTACATATCTGTGAGTAAAAGTATGTGAACCTTTGTGTTCAGCATGTGGTGTGAGCCCCTTGTGCAGCAATAACTGCAGATAAACATTTGCGGTAAGTGTTGATCGGTCCTGCACATCGGCTTGGAGGAATTTCAGCCCGTTCCTCAGTACAGAACAGCTTCAACTCTGGGATG
>JANDJT010000081.1:22119166-22136237 GCA_024331685.1 Stegophilus panzeri | reverse complement strand
TATATATGAGCGTTAAAATCCATAGGCTGGCTTAAGAAGATGCACTGGAACGGCACTATATAATCATTTTAATTCCAAATACTGACTTTAGTTTAGTTTATTCCTGTTTACTGCTCTTTAGTACTGTAGATAACGTAAGTACACCTCTTAAAAGGTAAGATAGCACGTGTGCACATTTTTTCCAAAATTTTATTATGGAATCTACTTACTGGTCAGAAAGTGTGACTATTTCTGTCATGTCATGTGACCAAGAAACTGCAAACTCCTCTATCCTGAAGAATGTCCCATGTTGGAAAAGTGACTCTTACACACGCTGACACTGGAGACTCCTTTAAAAAGCACTAAACAAAGCGAAAACTTTTAAACTCGCAGTACGAATCTCCGCGAATGTGCTCTTACTGTAGAACGATGCGTGAAAGTGCGTCGTAAATGGTCTGCACTTATATAGAGCTTTTATTTTTTTTTTTTTACCTTAGCGGTTCTACAAAGCGCTTTACGCTGGATCTCATTCACCCATTCACACACACACACACACACACACACACACCAATGGTAGAAGAGATGCCATGCAAGGTGCTAACTTGCCATCAGGAGCAACTTGGGGTTCAGTGTCTCGCCCAAGGACACTTCGGCGTGTGGAGTCACGTGGGCCGGGATCATTGATGATCAGCGCCGTGCCGTTAGAGAGAATTAATCAATACCTTCTGAGCAATCCGATTGGAGAATGGAACTGGTGAAGGTGTGAAGTGGCGTGGAGACGAGGAACGAGTACAGGGGAAAAACACTGACCATAAAAGGACGGTGCAGGGAAAGACGAAAATCTTCACCTTTCAAACGTGACTTTTTAGAAAACAAATGAGATGGGAATATATATTTCTCCTAATAATTTGATAAAATCTCCAGGCGAAATCCCATTAGAAGCTCACGCTAAGGGTGAATTTTTATGCACGGACCGGAACCGTCCCCGTGGCTAGCGGTCGTATCCATTTACTGATTGGCGTTGTCATTGTCTGCTTCTGTTCTCCTAATCAATGCCATCCATTTACCCGGAATTTTCCCAGCTGCAATTTCATCACCACATTTCGGAAAGGATTTGAAAATGCAGCTCTCGAGGAAGCAATTGTGCAGGCGCACTTTTGTGCAACGGATCGAGGCACCTCAATCAAATAAAACGCAATTGTCCTGTTGGGAAAGTTCATCCTGTGGCCCACGCGCTTCTCGCATTGCGACACCGCTGCATTAAGGATTTGCATACTGATGTGAGCAGAGCGATGGCGATTAGAGTGAGCCTGTGTTTATGGCTTTATGAAGCCACGTGGAAAGAGAAAACGTGACGACACGTGTCTGGGTGTGGATTATGAGACACGGGACGCTGTCGTGACGTGTTAGTTAAGGGTTGCTGAGCGCCTCGGCCTGACTGCGCATCCAAGCGTTTAAGTGTTAACGTGCGGCGCTTCACGTGTAAAAGCAGAACATGAAGAGAGAGCTGATCCTGCAGTGCAGTTCACACTGAAAACAACAACAACAATAACAACAACAACAGTGTATTTACATTGCTCTCAATTAAAGGAAGAATTTCCACTTAAAATATCTAAATTCAGCAAAAAGTAAACAGCGGTTTTGCCTTAAAGTGCAACAACTTTTTTTCTTTCCTTCCTTCCTTCCTTTACTTCTTAACATCTTTCTTTCCTTCCTTCCTTCCTTCTTTCTTCCTTTGTCTTTCTTTCTTTCTGTCTTTTGTATTTCTTTCTTCCTTCCTTCCTTCCTTAATAACCCTTTCTTTCTTCCTTTCTTTTTTCTTTTTTACTTCCTTAACATCTTCCTTCCTGCCTTTGTTCATTCCTTCCTTACCTTCTTAACAACTCTTTCTTTCCTTCCTTAATACCTCTTTCTTTCTTCCTTTCTTCCTTCCTTCCTTCCTTCCTTCCTTCCTTCCTTTCTTTCTTCCTTCTTTAACAACTCTTTCTTTCCTTCCTTAATACCTCTTTCTTTCGTTCTTTCCTTCCTTCCTTCCTTTCTTTCTTTCTTCCTTCTTTAATAACTCTTTCTTTCCTTCCTTCTATTTTCTTTCTCTTTTACTTCCTTAACACCTTCCTTCCTTAACAACTCTTTCTTTTTTTCTTTATTTCTTTCTTCCTTAACAACTCTTTCCTTCCTTCCTTCCTTCCTTCCTTCCTTTCTTTTTTTTTTTACGTCCTTAACATCTTCCTTCCTTCCTTTCTTAACAACTCTTTCTTTCTGTCCTCCTTCATATTTTTCCTTTCTTTCTTTCTGCCTTAACAACTCTTTCTTTCTTACTTCCTTAACATCTTCCCTCCTTCCCTCCTTCCTTCCATCCTTTCGTTCTTGTGAGTATAGAATGACCAAAAAGTACACGGCCCATTTTAGTTTAGGTTAAAAAAAAAAAAGAAAAAAGAAGAAAAAAAGAAGAAAAAAGTGTTAGTCCTTTTGTTGGTGACGAGCCGAACATCCTCACAACGTCAAAACTGTCAGATATTCCCATCCTTTTTGGGGACTTTTGATCCTCACTACACACACACACACACACACACACACACACGTCTAGTCGCGGCACTCTTTGTAAGGTGAGTATAGACAGAATAAGAGTGCAGTGCGGTATCATTTTCTTGTCACTTCCTGAGCACCTCAACACAAAGGTAAGTCATACAAACAAAGTTTTTTTTATAGCTCTTTTTTAAATCCTAAAATGTAATGACGGTGCAACACACCATCATAACCACCGCTATATCATCACATCGTCTGTCACTGTTATTGCTGTTTATTACAAAAAAAAAAAAAAAAAAATTCTCGTACGAGGCTTCTCATTAGTGAGAGACAGCACGCTTAGATCTGAACACAGAACAAAATAAAAAAAATGAAAAGCGCTTTTCACCTGAAGGTAATCATTTTTTACACGTTCAGAGTTTTTTTTTTTTTTTCTTTTTAAATTGAATTTATGTGACATGATGTTAAAGAGGAATGTTCAGGAAGCGGTGAGAGAAAGAGAACGAGAGCGACTGAGGAGCGTAGAGGAAGCTCGAGTAGTCACCTCAATCACGCCACTTTTTGGCGTCTTCTGAACACGGCTCGAGAGGCGATTGATGGCTGAGAGTGGGTGGCGGTTTGGAGAAGATCCTCTCATTTGTTTGAGGGAGATTATTTATGATTCTTTAACGGAGAATAGACGTGTATTGTCGAAAGACGCTCCGTTATTACGAGAGGCGATTGATGAGTGTTTGCGTGAGATGATTCAGCATGCTAATGTGTTTCAGTGCTTGAGTGGCTCAGCTGCGCGCTGGTACACAACTCTTGGCATTTCTGGGGGTTTTTTTTGACTCGGTATTAACAAAGAACTGTGAGCGGTGGCATTTCATTGGCGTTGCTGTTGCCATTTAGAGTTGCTGGAGTGTGGATAGTGGAAAGCCCTCGGTGAAGCCATGCTCAAGGTTATGCATAAACTAAAGGCTATTCAGTGAGCATTCCAATGTGCTGATGATTATTCATTTGTTTGCTCGGCTTTTTCCCGAGGCAGATCGACACGCTGGATTCCTCCAACAACTTTTCAATCAACTTATGATAGCCCTGAGTAGAACAGGACAAAGTTTCTTTAAAATTAAACTTTTTTTTTTTTTTTGCCTACTGAGGCATGAATTCAGCTTCGTGGTTACCCCAGAACATGGCCGTCTTCGAAATCGTTCAGCGTGTTGATGGACCAGAGGAAGATATTCAGAAATAATCCTTTCGTCTGGCTCGGTTTAGGACTTTTATATTTTGCAGCTCTTTTAGTTATTGTATGTTAGGGCTGTAACACAATGACATTATATGTATTTTCCAAAAATCTGAATTCAGATTTGAATCCTTCCTTCCTTCCTTTCTTTCCTATCCATTGCATTCATATATATTGTGTCTTAGGAGTATAGCACAACGACACTATTTATATTTGTTTAGTGTTCCAAACGTTCGCATCTTTATTCAGATTTAAACTTCCATCCATCCTTCCATACATCCATCATCCATCCTTCCATACATCCACCCATCCATCCATCCATCCATCCATCCTTCCTTCCTTCCATCCATCCATCCATCCTTCCATCCATCCATCCATCCTTCCATACATCCACCCATCCATCCTTCCATACATCCACCCATCCATCCATCCATCCATCCATCCATACATACACCCATCCATCCACCCATCCTTCCATACATCCATCATCCATCCTTCCATACATCCACCCATCCATCCATCCATCCATCCTTCCATCCATCCATCCATCCTTCCTTCCATCCATCCATCCATCCTTCCATACATCCACCCATCCATCCATCCTTCCATCCATCCATCCATCCATCCATCCATACATACACCCATCCATCCACCCATCCTTCCATACATCCATCCTTCCATCCATCCACCCATCCATCCTTCCATACATCCATCATCCATCCACACATCCATCCATCCTTCCATCCATTCTTCCATACATCCATCATCCATCCATCCATCCATACATCCATCCATCCTTGCATCCATCCATCCATCCATCCTTCCATACATCCATACATCCATCCATCCTTCCATCCATCCATCCATCCATCCATACATACATCCATCCACCCTTCCATCCATCCATCCATCCATCCATACATACATCCATCCACCCTTCCAGCCTCCATCCTTCCATACATCCATCCATCCATCATTTCCTTTCCAGATCCTCTAGTCATTGTGTGTTAGGGGTGTAACACAACGACACTATCTGTATCTGCATCTATTTAGTGTTCCAAATATCTCTATCTGTATTTGGATTTAAACTCTTTCTTTCTTTCTTTCTTTCTTTCTTTCTTTCTTTCTTTCTTTTCATGTGTCTTAGGGGTATAACACAATGACATTATTTATATTTGTTTAGTGTTTCAAATGTCCCCATCTTTATTCAGATTTAAACTCTTCCATCTATCCATCCTTCCATCCATCATTTCCTTTCCATCCCCTCTAGTCATTGTGTGTTAGAGGTGTAACATAATGACCCTCTCTGCATGCGTTTTTGTTTAGTGCTCCAAATATCTGTATTCAGAATTAAACCTGAATACGAATCTTTCTTTCATTCATTTACTTTCAATGAGCTCTAGAACAAAGGGTCCTGTTAGTACCTCATCGGCCCAGAAAACCTGGAACCATTCTTTACAGAGAACTCCTTCTTTTGTTCTGTCTCCTCTTCTTCAGTGTATATTTTGCCGCCTGGCCCATTTACGATGAGAGATGGACTCCTCATCAGCTGCCTAAACCCATTGATCAGCTCTCTCTGAGGATGGCTAATTACTTGGTGTGAAACAAATTACAGCACACCACAGGACTTGCTGACTCCATGGAGAGGGCAGCCTCCTGAGCCGGGAGCACTGCTGCACATCACAGGGCATTGGAACAGCGTATTAGTCGTTTTCATACTCGGTGTGCTTGATTGTTGAGATAGCAACACACACAACGCTGCATGTTCACACCAGCACACGAAGTACTTGGGCATGATGTGGCTTTTCAGAAATGTTTAGTCTTAATATTCCCTGCTGAAAAAAAACCCCCAGCATGAACCATCACAGAAATTCTAATTCAATTCAATTCAGTTTTATTTGTAAAGCCCTTTTAACAGTGGACATTGTCCCAAAGCAGCTTTACAGAAATGTATAAATTCAGAATATAAAATTTTTATTTATTAATTTGTTCCTAACGAGCAATCCGGTGGTGAGGAAAAACTCCCTGAGGCGATATGAGGAAGAAACATTGAGAGGAACCAGACTCAAAATTGAACCCGTCCTCATCTGGGTAACAACGGATAGTATGATTATAAAGAGCGAGGGAACGAGAGGGAGAGATTATTAGGTATGCTTATTGTCCCGTAATGGTTAAGGACAACGTACTTTGCGTGAGTGCAAGCAGGGACTCCGGCGAGACTAGCGATGAACGAGATGTGAGATGAGTCGAGATCGAGACTGAGAATGAAAACCACCAATGGTGTTTTCTAGAAGAAGGGATTACTTCTTATCAATCTTTCTGCATGTAAAAAGAAAAGACAACACAAACATTAATATTTTACAAACTCTCAGTGGAGACCAAGACCATATTCCCTGGGACCAAGTAAGTCCAAGTACAAATACCAATAATTCTGAGTCAAGTCCAAGTCGATACAGAAAACATCTCAAGAGTGTAGGACACTTTTCCTCCATTAATCTCACAGCTCGCAGATAGAATTCAAGGTTGTGTTCCAAACTGCACAATGCACAGTACGTAAATAACAATGACACCAGTGGTGTAGTGACAGACTAGCAGAGGCGTAAGCTACAGGACAAGACAGGCAAGGTATGCAATTACTTCGGGCCCCGAGTATTGACGAAACCCACTTAAACCTGACAAAACTCCTAAAACCTCTGTTGGCTAATGTACAAAGCTATATCAGGAACCTCCATAAACATTACCCAATCTCGCTAGCAAGTGAAAAGTTTATTTTGAATCGTCACCCTTTTTAAAACAAAGAGAAAACAAGAAGAACAGTAAAAGACGAAGTAGTACTGTGGTAATTGGAGGAGATATGTTATGCTAGCCCAACATCTAGCGTCAAGCATCTAGGAGTTGGCGCTCAGTTTGGAGCGCATAATGTTAATCATTTAACACAAATTGTTTTGGTTTATATTCTGTAATTGAGAGGCTTGATCTAGCACTACACCTAGCATGCAGAATATAATGCTAACACTTTCAGACAGTTATCTGATAGTTGGTTCTAGGAAACATAAATAGCAATGGTATTCAATTTAGGACATGGACCAAGTATTGATTTCTCAGTGTTCCAGTATTCTTACCGTGGTTGTCCTAGCTAGTTAAAATATTGAGACTCTGAGCATCTCTGAAGCTGACAGACACAGATAGCATGCTAACTCTGGCTAGCTAGTTAACCTATAGTTCAGAGAATAAAACTATAAACCTAATATAATGCCATTTCAGATTTCTTTTTTGTTTGTACACTCGTGTGTCATCTAATCTGTGGCTTTTGTTCACAAAAAAGTTAGAATCAGATAGTGTTAGCATGCTAGCTAAAACTCAGTCACTCACTCTCACCATATTAACTTGCTAATCGGGCTGTAGCTTCAATTAATAAATCTTTTCATAAAGTTTCAGGTTTGGCGCATATTGTTGGTAAGTCAGGGACAAATAATACTAATAATAATAATAAAGCTGTATTTGTGTTAGACGAGGCTTTAATGCACATTTTGAAGTGTTTGTTAGACATGATTTTCATGCTCATTAACTCTGGATGAGGCAACGCTAAACAATTAGAAAGCAATTATTGCTATACATGGCGAGTTATTATAACACTCTGCAAATTATATGCATGGTCAGGTTCTAACAGTTATCACAATGTTTAGGATTAAAATGGATTAAAGCACACCACACACTTTCCCATCACTATATGGAGCATGTGTTACGCAGATAAATAAAATAAAACGACAAACTCGTCAGTTTATTTGAAATTTCTGATAATTATAGGGAGTTAATGGACGATCCAGTGAAGTGACGCGTCAGTAAACAGAGCATACCGACGGTCCTTTTCTTAAGTGTGTCTTATTCTTTCATTTCCTCGCTTAGCTTTCTCTCCAGGTCTGAAACAGAAATGAAACAGAAATGAAACAGAAAAAAAAGAAAAAAAAAGAAGAAGAAGTGACACAGCTATCAGAGATAGAGTCAACACTTTAATTTTTCTTTTGTCACAAGGAGTTACAGACATAATCAGCATCAGCTTCATGCGACATTTCATCCCACCCGCAACAAATATCCTCGAGAGCAGATAGCATATCTCACGGACAACTGCGGCAGCACGACGTGTAAACGTAGACGCTCAATTCCAGCCTACGTAGATGCTCGTTCCAGCCTACGAGTCAGCGCTTACGTGTGATAAATACATCTTTTAATATCATGTTTATCTTCAGACCAATAATGGATGTTCTTGATCCATTTTGACAACTCTCTGTATGATTAAAAGCCCTGCAGGGAGATACAGATATCATTTTCTGACTGACTCTCCCTCCTGGAAAAAGGGAATCGTGTGGCCGAAGACAAAGATAAACAAGACACAGACCCAAAAGCTGTGCCAGCTCTATATACGTGTTGGATAAATCAAACCTGACAGGCCAGGCCTCGTTAGGGATCCTTGGTTGACAAAAGCCCACCTGATATCACCTCCAGTTCTCACAGAAGCCATGACTGCTGACAGGAAAGAATAACCGAATAAGCTGACCTAGCGGCTTTCATCAAGCGCTGTGCTATTTATTTATTTATTTATTTATTTTGATTTTTTTACAGTTTGAAGGCCAGGGTTGGAACAGCAGCTGAGAAAAACAAAACAAACAAAAAAAAAAAAGTCGCGGAGAGATGAAAACATTTTTCAGTCTGGGAAATACTGACAGTGTAGATTTTGGTGTTGCAGGACGACATTAATAACGACGTGGGCTCAAGGACAATTAATTCGAGAGGCTATCGCTCTTACGCTATGGGTGAGCAGTAACCCCGTAATAATCAGGTGAGGTTCGACAGGACTTGAATGAACTAATTATGCACATCAGTTTTCAGCCAGAAATCAGAAAGATGTAGTCTGGTCTAAAAAACGTACAAAAAGTCAAACATTCCCACAAACCCGTCATGTATCCACTCAATAACTTCTTTATTGCTAACCGAATAACCGCATGAAGATAAAAAAGGTTGATACCGAACGAATGCAGTCAAAAATGGTAAGCGTCTATTATAGAAGAGCCCTAAAAAATGGTGACATGCATCGCTATTTAACTAGGGCACATCCATCAATCAATACAGGGGTCAAAGGTTACCCGATTAGCGTTTATACAACAAAAACGTTATTTTAACATGTATACATTAACATAAAATAGACTTTTAATTTCTGTTATACATAACAAATCCGAACATCTCTGGCATACCGACAATCTACGCGTCTGAAAGATCGATGAGCTAAATTTCAGACGAGACAAATTAAACAGTGATGTGTCATTTGTAAAGAGATTTAGCTCGCCGATCTTTCAGTTTCGCAAAGTTGCGCTTTATTGAAATCACACCTTGTAATTTTATAAGCAATTGGTGCAATTAGCAATTTGGCAAGCAACTGGTCGCTGATAATTGCACTCCAAAGACACAATAACAACGTAGCTAGCTAGCTAGGTTGGTAGCGAGATAACTATGGAATTAAATTTGTGCCAAAAGTATTGAACGTAACTTTTCAAGAAACGAACAAAAATATACACTGAGAGAGAAGAAAAACAGTCTGAAAGTGAAAACAGTGAACTCAGGGGCAAAAATTTAACACGGTCTTCAAATAAACAGCGCTCTTTCTTAAAAGCTTCCTTTTTCGCTAATCATGGTTTACGAATGCGCTGCCAGAGTTTTCGCTTAGTCTTTCAAAGTTTTAGTTTACACTAGTTTACGTTGACTATTCTGGAACAAACCCAAACCTCTCGTGTGGGCGGGCTTAACAGTGATTTGCTCTCATTGGCTAGTGAGATATGGATGGACAGCTCCCTGACCTAGAACTAAAGACTTCAGTGGTGTGAACTTTGGAGAGCGTTCTGGATGCGGTTCTCTCTATAGTTATACAGTGTGTTTGTACTTCGTAGTGGAAATTACTTATTTACTGAGTCAGTATTAGTTTGTAACTAATATTTAAGGTTTGAGTCTTTAAGTCTCATACCACTATTTTTTCGCGATGAGCTCTCAGGAGCGGCACCAAGCGCCATCGTTGTCATCGTCTTCCTCCTCCTCAGCTGAAAACGTGAGCTATAGATCCAAATCGCACTCTCAGCCAATGAGTGTAAAGTGCTGTTAAGCCCCGCCCACACATGACAAACGTAAACGTAAACGGAAACTCTGGCAGCATGTTCATAAACCATGGTTAACGAAAACGAAAACGAAGCTTAGAAAACTGTTAACAAAGAACGTTGTTTATTTGAAGAGTTCAATGCTTTCAGTTTCAGAGTGTTTTTCTTCTTTCTCATTGTGTATTTTTGTTCGTTTCTTGAAAAGTTAAGTAATTCCATAGATAACAGTGTAGATTTAATTGACTAATCAATCCCTTTCAATATTTTCATAAAGTGAGCATGGGGCAGCGTGATTCTATTCATTAGCGCTTGTTGCAGTTCCCATTTTTGGCCACTAGGTGCAAAAGAAGTCATTAGTATCTAAATGGAATTTAATATAGTACTATATACGGTACGTAATGGAGCTCTTGTGTTCCACTTGCCCTTATGGATGAGCCACCACTGCAGAATTTCCTCATAAACATAAACAGATGGATATGGCAGGAAAAAATAATGGATGACATTATCCCATGGGTCACTTTTCTAAACACCCATTTAAAAAGACATTATCAGACAAAACATTTGTTGTTGTTGCTTAATAGAGCATAACATGTAGACATAACATCAGGCTGCTTCAGAAGAGGAAGAAAAAAAACAACCATATGCTAAAGGTGCTCTTCGAATGTGGATAGAAATGTTCACTATATGGCCGAAAGTATGTGGACACCTGACCAATTACACCCATGGGTAACGGGTTAGTATAATTAGTTAGTTATGTCTCCTTTATTTATAAAATATATTCTGTGCATATTCTCCACTAGAAAAACATATTAAAACATAATAAATAATTTTACATTATTATAATGTAGTATTATTATTATTATTATGTAATTGTACTGTGTAATTGTATTATTATGTGTACATTTAAAACTAAACAAGTAGCTTACTTGGCACTTAGTATACTTCTCTTCTTCATATCCTTAGACATGCTAGGAGATCAGATGTAAACTTGACAGTACTCAACATCCTGTATTTTCTGGTATATTAGCATTCCGGTGTTTAGGTATGTTATCAGTAAACTTTAAGCGTCCTTGAGTCTTAGTTTTCTCTCCATGTATACATTAGGATACTTGAGGTAAACTCGGATAAACATTTTTTTCATAAGAGTGTTTAAAGCTGTGATCCAGTGCTGGCAGCTACTGCACACATCTGGCAACGAGTATCTGGATGTTGTCCATATTCCAACGTTCTCAAGTTCTAAAAAGCTCAGTGTGTTTGAACTGAATCTTAATTAGTTTGGTTTGGCAAATTGAGAATTGTGTGAATAGCGGTGATGAACTAAAACCATGGAAACAAGACAAAGAGAAACCTGTCAAGCAGAGAAATTATTTGTGATTCCTTAGAGAACCCTGTAGTGTAGGAACCTAAGAACGAAGAATATTTCATAACTTTGTATACCTTCAGGGATAGACTTTCTCCTGAGGCTTGAACCATCTGTCTTGAGTTAACGTTGAAATGGTACGTAGTTTACGTATGTGACCGTGGTTCTACGAGCGAGTGGATAGTAGATTTCTTCTGATCTTGTGAAGTTTTCCCATTTGCTTATTTCCTTGCCAAGTACCAATAACAAAGCTGCCAGCTTGTGACCTCGACTCAGACCCCACATGGTTAGCCGTTCTATCTGGCTAATTCTCTGGTCATTCTCATCAAGCTGACGCAAGTGGCCTAGATGTCCTTTAATCAGTCATAGACCAAGAGTGTCATATGTAACCTACCTTTCTTCTTCCTTTTGTTCTGGAACGCCAGAGTAATTTACTTCAGAACTAGTGGAGATTGATATCTATTTCTATAGTAGCAACTAAACTTCTACAGTCGGTTTTGCCATGTTAGCATGGGTCACGCTCCTTTGCGGACAGAATATTGTATAAAATGCTGAGATTCCTTTCATTCCTTTCCAATGAATCCTGCCCTGGAAGCATAGTCATTACAAGCTCTGATCTTGTATTCTGCTTAAAACCTTCCACCTCCTATTGGCTCCACTATTGGTTTCTGACACCCAGCTCACGATTAGATGTTTTGTAAGTGAACGACTCAGCCATCGATCGAGCCTTCGTTAAAGTGAACAAATCATTTATTCTTGGCCACTTCCATGCACCAATGAATCCTGTTTAGGTTCATGTGGATGCACATTTGGGAATTGAACCAATCAAATGATTTTCCATAAAGGGCATAAATCAACTTGATTTGCTAATGGGTGCAACAAATACCACTCAGATGGAGTGTGAGGATCCATGTCCGAGAGGTTTAATAGCAAAATCTACGATTCAAAAAAAAAAACCCAACATGAAGGGTCAATACGCAATATTCCACAAGATTTCCACGATTTAAGAGCAAATCCAATCAGGAGTCAAAAATGATAAGGCTATGATAATACAAAAGGCTCAGAACTCACACGAGAGGTAATTATTGGCAAGGCTTCGAAACAGAGATAATGAATCATGTGGTTTATATAGCTGGTGAACAGGAAGTGGCTGATCACAGAGTAAGAATCTCTAAAATTCGCTGGCGTAGAAGCGTCCCTGATGGACGTGACAACGGAAAACTCTGCTATTTCAAAAAGGAATCTGCCCTGGAAGCCTAGCGCAAAAGGACGTACAACCAATACTAATACTTCGGGGTTCTTTATAAACAGGGGTAACAAAACAAAAAAAAAAACCCCAAAACAAAACAAGAGTGCCTCTATGTTTGTCTTTCGTTACATCTTAGCAAATATCTTGAATATAGTCAGATTTATCTAGTATTTCCTATTATACGATCATAATTAAACGAATATACGATTATTAAACCTATTTCTAGGCATATTTTCCTTATTTCAATCTTTACATTGGCAGAAAATGTTTCTACTTTCTAGAAGTACATGCTTAAAATTAGCAAAATTCTATCTATCTGCCAATAGAACACGACAATTTCAAGCCTGAAATTATTATTATTTTTTTTTAAATAAAAAAATAAAACGGTTTTAGGTTTTAGTAATCTTATATCCGGTTTGTTTGAATCTTGTAAAAGGAAATACTAGATAGATTTGACTATATTGAAGAAATTTCCATCTGCTAAGATAGCAAAAATATGTCAAGCTAACTGTGACGAGCGGTGTATATTTACTTCCTCGAAAGTAGTCGGTGTTATAGACTTAACAAGCTAAAATGTTTGCATGTTGATTGATCTAAAGACATTATTAGTACAGCGAGTATAACTGTGGTTATACGCTGTGGTCGGCTAATTCGATTTGACGTCACTCGCTGAACGCCGAGGACACCTTCTTGAGTAGAAATGTAGCAGTTTCTTCGGTTTTTGTTTCTGAATCAAGCCCCACCCCCCAGTCAGAGTTCAGGCTACAAGTTTAATGCAGCATTAACTATATATATATAGTTCATTTTATTAATATACGTATTACACCACTTAAGCTCTAACACGATTCGAGTCAGAAAGAAAAATGCAGTGCTAGAGTGTTTTCGGGTCACTTTCACTGGCCATGCCAACATCTTTTTTGCATACTGAAGCTATTAGTCGGAAACACTGCCAGTGGAGGAACAGGAGGAAGAAGTAGAAGAAGAAGAAGAAGAAGAAGAAGCCGTGTTGTATAATAAGTACCTTTAAATAACCGTTCAGGCCAGGCAGAGTCTAGCTGCACACTGAGCCTTGGTGATAACTGTAGACAGCTGAGTTGAGCCTCGCTCTGTTGTTATGCCCTGTAAATTAGCATGTGGAGGTGGAGAACACCATATACAGTTCGGTTTAGGACAGAAACTCTAAAAATAGGCTGTCAGACGCCCGATTCAGTCAACCTCTACGAGGCCGAGGATTTAATGCAGTAAACATCAGACGGTAAGAAACTTAACCAACAAGTTTTTTTTTGTTTTTTTTCCCCCCTGCTCCTTTTAATCTGTTGAGTGCATTTTAGTTTGTAGGACATTTTAGTTTATTTTAGGGCAGCGTTCAAAATAGCATTAAAACAAAGGTCATTAGAGGTTCAGTCTAAACTGGCTTGGGTCTCATTTAGAAGAATACTTCAAGTTGATGCATTGACTGGAGTAACAGAAAGGTTTTGTGTGTGTGTGTGTGTGTGTGTGTGTGTGTGTGTGTGTGGGCATGGTTTTATATCTTGGTGGGAACCAAATGTCCAGACAAGGACAAGTTTTGTGGTGGGTTTGGTGGGTCCCCACAAGTAAAAACAGCTTTATTTATTATTATTATTATTATTTTTTTTTTTTTTACGGAACTGCTGCTTTTATTTAGCTAGTAGCATAGCATTTTAAGTGGTTTCATTAATATTTATAATAATAAGGAGAGTAAGACAAGTGTGTGTGTGTGTGTGGGCCTGGGGGTTATGGTTTTATATACTGGTGGGAACCAAATGTCCCAATAAGGACAGTTCTGACCTTGTGGGGACATTTGCTGGGTCCCAAAAGTAAAGGCAGCTATTTATTTATTTATTTATTTATTTATTTATTTATTTATTTTCTAATAATCTTTGATGTATTGACGTTTTTGTTAGGAGACAGTGCTTTGTAAAGTTTTTCAGCATGGAAAAGTCTTCTTGACAAAGGAGTCATGCTTTCCGTTTCACGATAAAAGGACAAACTGTTTTTTTTTTTTCCTGAGAGAGAGAGAGAGAGAGAGAGAGAGAGAGAGAGATGCTGCTGAGGTAACAGCTGTTGATCACAGTTATAACTCTGATAACAGGAACTAACTTGCTTCCACGACATTAAATCATGACTTTAAACCTCTAAATTGTGTGATGTGTTGTTCATTAATAACTTAAACACTATACTGCTGTAGTATATACGGAAGAACACGCTCCAGGTTGTGCGGTTATATTACAATAGCACATCATAGCACCATGGTGTAGATTATTTTCATGTTACAGAGTGGTATCCTTTACTTATCATACTCTGGAGTAAATCTAAGCCTTGCTTCCTGATCCCATGCTCCTTCCATGTCGATTCTACATTTACTTCCTGGTTTAGGTCCTGATTATGCATGATCCTTTTGTGACACTGACTGCATGTACCGTATATGGACACTAGCATGGAAACACTGACGATGATTTTTGGATCGCCGTAAACGTGACACGCCGAGTTCACACACGTCACGCCCGTTTTTACCGGAGTAAACATGAACAGTATCACACATTTGTTTCAATTTAAATAGTACAGAATCTTGACTATTAAAGATATTGAACATTTCCTGTCTTTCTTTCTTTCTTTCTTTTTTTTTTTTTTTTTAATCCTAAAACTTTTTGTTTATTTCCAGTTTTAAATGAAAAACAAAAACTTTTGGATGTCACGTAGATCTTGATACATTACCCTTATGTAAAAAAGTGTTATGCTTTAATTTAACGACCGTCAATGACTTTTAGTTATAGAACTAGCCTATAGCAATGCCATTACACAGTGAACCTGTGGGTAGGAGCTCATAAGAATTGCCCCCCCCCCATCCCATCCCCTCCCCCCATCCCTTAGACGCTAGCCGTGTTTAGCATTCAATCTACGCTGTCGCTGCCTGTGGTGCAAAAAGCAAAAGGAGCCAGATGTCATTTTGTAAGCTCATGAATTCATGTATGTTACAAATACAAGCTTCCTGTCCGATGTTTACAGCGGTGCCGAGAGCAGACCTCCCCGGGTGACTGAGTGTAAATGGGCAGAGTAATCCTCTGGTCCTCAAAATTTGTTCAGATCAGACAGACAGTTATAAAATCCATGACTTCTCCCTCGTGTCTGGCTCCAGTCCAGTGGGATAAATCATGACTTGAATATCTCACTCTCTCTCTCTCTCTCTCTTTATTTCTCTCTTGATTAGAGTCCAAGAAAGGCAAGTGTGTGACGAGTCAAGTTTTCAGCCATCAAAAGCACCGACCTACCCACTTCATTTAGTGAAATTGAGTCTTAAATGAAATGCATGAGCTGCGAAGGTGTGCGAGCAGGGCTGAAAACAAGTGCTGAACAATTCTACTTAAGTGACAGTATAGATAACGTGTCAGAACCTGGAAGTGTCCAGCCAAAAATGCACTCAAGTCAAAGTCAAAAAAAGTGACTCGAGTGGTTTTTTTTTTTTTTATTCATTTTTTTTTAAAAAAAGATAAATGTTTACTGATGTTAACTGATGAGTGAACATTAATTGCTTATTCAGTGACAACGCCATTTTGTCTGAAAAAACCTCATTCAGCCTCTGTAGGTTTGCTGCTTAATATACGTACACGACTAGGGCTACGTAGTTTGCTAACAAATTAGAAAATATCAGAAGCAATATATATCGTGTAAATAACCAATATTTACTGTACCATTAGCTAGATTCTGATTTCCTGATTATTTAGCTGATTAACTACACTGTGTAACATGAGAAGATCAGAGCAGATGACGAATTTTGGTGCGATTCTTGATCTACACTGATGGATTTGATTGGATGCTAAACCGAGCGCAGTCATTGGCTGGATTTTCTTGGAAATGTCATTAAGTAAGATTTTAATAAGACTCGAGTACAACACAACTACACCCAAATAGTACTTAAGTACATATTGCAGTGAAGTTAATATTTTCCACCCTTGCCAGAGACAGTGTGTATGTGTGTGTGTGTGTGTGTGTGTGTGAGTGCGTGAGTGTGTGTATGCGCTTGTATATCAGTGTCTGTTTGAAGGGATGTCAACCATGAAAGTGCAAATATAGAACACACCATTAGAGAGTGTTGGCCTGCAGTGCTGTGAATAGAAGCAGGTCACTGAGGAAATCCAGACACGTCGTCCGTTTCTTTAAACAAGTCGGCGATGCCGAGCTCACGAGTGTGTGTGTGTGTGTGTGTGTGTGTGTGTGTGTGTGTGTTTGACAGTATTTAAACATGCAGTTGTTTGCCAAGTTTCAGCAGAGGTCATTTCCCTATTCCTTACTTCTCCTCAACACGAAGGAGCTGATGCTGTCTTGTGCTTAGCTCAGATGTTTGAGCAAATTCGCTTCCCTGTATACTCGCGCCAACTCAGATTCATTTCTGAGTAATAAATAAATAAATAAATAAATAAACATTTTTTTTTTTTTTTTTTTTTAAAAAAAGCAGCTCCCCGATGAATCTTACCAGCTTGAAAATAAAGTCTCTGAAGCACTGAGCTTGGATCTCAGCAGTACTGCATGAACAGCTGTCTCGGATATCTGAACCCCTTTAAAAGAGATTATACTAG
>JANDJT010000081.1:22108227-22119123 GCA_024331685.1 Stegophilus panzeri | reverse complement strand
GTGGTGGGGGGGGTGGATATAAAAATAGTTTAAAAATAAAAATATCTACTTTCTTCATCGGTACATTTCCGTTTGTAAAAGTCGACATTAAGCTGACATTTTAGCATCAGATACCCGAATCCATCTTTTAATTCCTAACAAATCTAAATGTTAACGAATATGACAGCAGGAATGAGACCTAATATCTATCTATAGGTTTATAAGTTGTTGTTAATTAGCTTTAGCTAACGTTTTCCTACAGAAATCCTCAGGCTTCCACATTTGACGACGCCACCGAATCTGCTACGATACGATTCGATTCGATTTAGTATCCTACTTTCGATGTGAGACCATATTAGTTCAGGTTTAATATTAAGTTGTGAATGATGATGATGATGTAGAAAAGTACTACGTTAAAAATCGCAGTTAAATTATTCACACATCCGTTGAAAAACGGAGATCGTTATTTACAGACCAGTCGTTTGTCCTTTTTGGATTTAGGATTGCCGCATCAATTCATTTCCTTTGAAATCGATGCTTTGATCCGAAATTAGAGCGTTCATACTTTTCTTCTTGAACTCGTGTGAATAATTGGGAGCCGTACTTCGACGTTTACCAGAGTATTTATTTAGAGGTGTAATTGCACTTCTTTGGGCACTTTTCCCACCTCTGATGCTTGTGTTATTAGATAAATATCTGTTTATTAGACCTTCGCAAGTATTACATTAACAATGTTATTAACATTAATGCTGTCTATTCTTTTCTTATGTATACGGGCTTGCGGTTGCGGCGTATCGGAGTGAGTCAGGAGCTCTGGACCATCTTTCAGTGAAATTGTTCTGAGAGCCCTCTGGCCGATGCAGAGCACGTGTGAAAGGATGTGAGGATGATGGGATATGTCAATTTCCACCAGCTGAAACAGCTCAGAGAGGAAAAGACAAAGTGCCTCGGACATGTCTTTGATGTTCCCTTCCTGAATAATGTAGCACAATGATGTGCTAGCGTCGCTAAATTAAAGCTCCGTAATCCCGAAGCAGGCTTTGACTCTGTCGCATATGTGCTTGCCTGCAAAATGACAACAATACATTTGCAACATGTACGGTTTTAATGCAGAGATACCACTTGAAGATATATTGCAAACTATTCCACCAAGGCAGAAAAGACAGCTAATATCGTTATACATGACTTCAGTTACAACACGCTGACTGGGCCGGTGATGCATTGACTTAATAAAATATTATAATCCACCATAAACACAACACAACAGATCTGCTGGCTTTGGTCCAGCGGATGAATCATGACATGCCTAGCTTGCAGCAAGAGAAACAACTATAAATTTGTCATTCGGAGGCATATGGAGTGCGGTGATACATTCCTATATACAGTAGATTCATATTTTCTCATAGATAGAGATTGGAGATCGTTACTGGACAACGGAGGGAATAAAACTCGATATTTGATGTCATTCCCACTTATTAGTCCAGTTGGGAAGTCTGAATCAGAGCTAAAATTGATTCTTTTGGTTTGTTTCCTATTCGGTTAAATAAATATATAATATAAATCTTATCATTTTATTGTGGCAGGTGTATATTGTGTTTGACTATTTTATCTGTACCATTGTAATTATGCAGAGGGGTGAATTGTTTCCCCAGCGCTCACACTCCTCCCCTTTCCCATTGCTCACCAGCAGCTAAACGCAGAGTCATGATACTCTACACACAGAAACCCAACAGTCTCCTGACTAATCTTATAACGGACTTGCAGTGATGAAATAATGCATTTCCATACGTCGATTTCCATTCAGTTGGCATAATGGAAAGCTAGAGTACTGTGAGAAAGGGTTAAATGAACCAAAAAGCAAAAAAAAAAAAACCAAACCCAAAGCCATTGGCTGAGGGATGTGTAAGGCTGAAAACGTCCTCAAAAATCTCTTTCATTCGTTGGTCAGAACGTGACGGATAAAGAGTAAAGAAAACCTTTACCACATGTTCAGAAATCACAGGGAGAACATGGAGTCAGTGCTCAATAAATCACTGGAATAAGATTTTTTTGTGACATATCCACTGTTTGTTTTGTTCTTCAGTTCAAATATCTAGAATATTCATTTCCAGAGCGCTTCAGCTCTGTCCTTTGGCTTAGTTTATCAGATCATGTTCGGTTTACTTCCTGCAGTTTGGTCTTTTCAGGATCCAATCGCTTTCTCGCTGCAATCAAACCACACTAGAGTTCGATTTTGGAACCGGACCGAAAACACCTTCCTCGGATAGTCTTGGACTGGTTATTTTGGTTTTCACCCACCTTTCAAAGAGGGAAAACACACCAGGGTTCGATTCGAACAGATCCGAAAGCTCCTCCATACCCCAGGGTTGGTTCAGCCTCTGGTGAACGACTCTTGCTCTTGGAAACGGCTGCAAAATCAAAGCCATGATCGCCAAGTGTAAACTGAATTTTGAATAACAGCAAATCAATCAACCATGCAAAATAACAGCAGGAAGTTTCAGTCCAACACAGTCCAAACTCATTTGTACATGTACATACGCAATCCCATGAGGTCCAGGCCTGAAATGTTTATCGTTCCTCTTTAATTAAAGCTCTGGCTGATACTTGTGGTTCTCTTGTGTCTTCTCGCCAGTGCATTCTCCCCCAGTGTGCTCACATGTGACTCCAACCCGGCAGAGACACTCGCGATTAGGCTTTTCGGGCAGCGTGCTTTGTTCATATGACAGTTTATATTTGCAAATGTGCTCAGCAGCTCGTACGCCAGCCGGTGACTTCAAAACGGGTGCCAAATTGTAGCACAGCAAGCTCAAGAATAATACCTGAGACTGACATGTAGGCGTTCACATCTCACCATTTGAGATAAGATACTAGACCATGGTGGAAGCTTATTGTCTCTATTTTATTTTTGTTGCTGTTGTTGTTGTTGTTGTTGTTGTTGTGATGTAGCTGACAGCCTATTGATCTACTGTACCTTCCAGCTCATCCAAAGTCCTCATTTTCATTATTTTTTATCCCAAATGCAGTTGTTAGACTCATTATTTCATCAGTGCTGAGGCTGACCTTTCTGACCCTGACCCGCTAGGATGGAGTCACGGTACAGAATTGCCTTCTCCACATCTATTATACCTTGTTTGGTCTGTATGACCTCTGTAGCACTAATAAACCCTTTCTAAAATACTGCTGGGAGAAATGAGGGGGAAAAAAAAACATATTTCCTGTTTCCTCTTCTCATCTCAAGTGGCTAGTTTTACTTTAACAATGGTAAACAACAGTATTGGAGAAATCCAGTAACACTTTACTTGAGGACATGTGGATGTATAATCCCTTCACAACAACTGACATAATGTCATCAGGTGCCATAAAGATGGCTTTCAAGTTTTATTCCAAAACATAAGGTGATGTTATTAATTTCCCGACTAACGAATGGCAGAATGTGATAATAACTCAATTATGGTGCATTGTGATGATGATGATGATGATGATGATGAAATTGTAAAATTATTTTCAAGCTTATTGAATAAAGAGTTAGCCCACTTAACCCACTGAAAATAGGCGTAACGCTGCTATTACAGTGCCATACGTGTTCATAAAAAATTCACAATTTAAAAAAAACAACCTTTCACTTAAGGGTTTTTACAGTGTAACGACTGTTACTCCTAAACTTCCAATATAGCTGCCATATTCTGTCATATTCATGTGTCAAGCTTAAAGCTTAAGATTTCCAGAAACGACACCTTTGTTTATCACTCCTTTTAAACCTCGATTTCCTATTCGCCGACTAATCGGCTGCGGCTCCGCTACGCAATTTTCTCAATCTACAGTCAAGTGTTTCCGATATTATTTAAGCATGTTTGATTTTCTTGGTGATGAATCACATATTGTGAACCCCTCTATGACTAGCAGCAAGAACTGCGCTGAGAAACAGCCATTAAGCGTCTGAGAGGAAATCAAATTCATCTCCTGTCACGCACAGCAGATCCCTGAATCCAGTTTATCATCCATCTATTTGTATTTTATTCGCAAAATCTAAGCACAATAATAATAATAATAATACTACTAATAATAATATATTCAAAATATAGGTCCCTTAATAGTTCTTTACAGCACTAAAGGTTCTGCAAAGAACCTTCTTCTTGTCAAGAACCATTTTTCAAAGTATAGGGTTTATGAGTTGAGCTATTTGGTTCTTTGGAGATTAAAGAAGTTATTAATGGTTCATTATAGGTTCTTTAGAGCAGTGTATTGGTTCTTCAAGGTATCATCCATTAACAAGTTAAAGTGAACCCTTTAAGGTTCTTTGTGGGACTGGAAAAGGTTCTAATTTTCTAATGTTTCTAATAGACAGCTCTCACGATTTGAGGACCGGCCTCACTTCTTCAGGGATATTTCCAGGTGAACGATGTGGACGCAGCGTGTGAGCGTCATCTTCGATCGCTCATGTAGTTTACACTCCACTACATCCGCCAAAGTCTAGATCGTGAGTGATCACAGTCAGAGTGAGTGATTCAGTGATTCTGAGTTGTGTACTGCGCACTCGCAACATTCTAACCCTAGACAGGATGGGAAATGACATAACACAACTTTACAGTGTAATAACCAAAATCTGTCCGTGGCCTCAGATGACGTGTCAACTTTTTATTTTATCCAAAGCGACTTACAAATGAGGAAATGCAAGCAAAGCGATATATCAAGCGGAGAACAATACGAGTCGTGCTACAGAGAGGCGAGATTTATAATTGAGTTCTAGAGAAGCAAAGTGCGTAGCAGGTTAGGGGTTAGTTAAGTGCTCATGGAAGAGAAGGGTCTTTAGATGTTTTTTTGAAGATAGTGACAGATTCTACGATCCGGACTGAGGTCGGAAGTTCATTCCACCACTGAGGGACAGTTAGTTTGAAGGTTCTGGAAAGGGACCTCATGCCTCGCTGTGTAGGCACTACCAGGCGTCGGTCGTTAACCGCTCGCAGATTGCGTGAGGGAACATAAACCTCAAGGAGAGTGTTAGGAGAGGTAGGAGGGTGCTGTTCCAGACAAGTTCTCGTACGTGAACATCAAGGCCTTGAATTTGACACGGGCAGATACAGGAAGCCAGTGGAGGGAAATGAAGAAGGGTGTGACATGGGTTCTTTTGGGCTGGTTGAAAACAAGGCGTGCTGCTGAATTCTGAATCATCTGAACTTGATGAAGGTTTCTATAAGCATCATGTAGTCTGATAATCACTACCATTATGTAAAGTGCTACCAGAAATTCTAACGTTAGCCCTAAGTGCTGTGTTATTCATTATTGAATAATTTCCTTTTCCTGAGTCAGAGTCTGTGAGATTAATATTGTGACAAGCTTGATAAAAACCTTTAAATGATTTAACTTGGAATTTATTAGCGTGTTATGTGACGTCACTTATATTATAGCCGTTATAGCACTTCAAGTCAAGTGGTGCGACTTCACTGTTATTTTAATGACGTCTGCTTATCCAGTAGGTGAAATGAACACTAGCGGGAGAACAGTCTAAAAGTAAACGCTATCGTGGCTCGAGGACGTATTACATCCCAAATTAAACTAGCTGTTTATCCACTCAATCAAAACGGGAAAGTTACATCACTCCGCTCGCGCATGATAAGGAATCGACTTCGCTCCGAAAGCAGGTCGAGTCATCCAGACTGAAGTGACGGAGCAGCGATTTGGCTGATGTTTCATACTGATCCGCTCTCTTTCCTTTATTCTCTTCCCAAAAGGAGACGTGACGAGGCTGATGTGATTTATTATTTTGTACTTTAGCGATGCGCCCTGTCGGGTAGAAGCCAAGAATTACTGGCAACATTTTTTTTTTAATCAAGTCAGATGGGTGAGGATGAAGTGAGGGTGGCTCGTTTATTATTCGGTTAATCCATTACGTACGTGCGGGGCTGTACAGGGGAGCACCTTTGAAATTTGTTGACTGAAAAAAAGTCATTATTAATCTAACAGGGGCGCACGGTGGCTTAGCGGTTAGCATGTTCGCCTCACACCGACAGGGTTGGGGGTTCAATTCCCGCTGAAGCAGTGTGTGTGTTCTCAGTGTGCTGCGGGGGTTTCCCCCAAGTACTCCGGTTTCCTCCCCCAGTCCACAGACATGCATGGCAGGCTGATTGGCATGTCCAAAATATCCGTCCAAAATATGAATGGGTGTGTGATTGTGCCCGGCGGTGGATTGGCACTCTGTCCAGGGTGTACCCCGCCTTGTGTCTCATGCCCCCTGGGATAGGCTCCAGGTTCCACATGACGCTGTAGGATAAGAGGTATAGAAAATGGATGGATTAATCTAACAGGCTTGTCAAAGTCACTCAGTAAAACCAAACACTGTAAAGGATGTTTTCTAAGGATGTAAACGTGGTGATTGACAGGCGATCGGACACGGAGGGAACGTTGAGGAATGAGGGATGATCTGTTGGGAACCTCCAACACTAATATCCCTTTTCTGTGTATTGCTCCGGGTCGTTCACGGTGACATCTTCACGTCTGCCTTCATTCAGCTGGAGAGAGCGCCACATGACCTCCATCAGTGGGGCACTGCTCAATCAAACTTCAGTTCACGTGTGTGTGCGCGCACGTGTGTGTGTATGTGTAAATGCTTGCATTGTGCTGAATTCTTTGTTGTGGAACAAAATCTGTCTGTCGTGGTGAAATTTACAAAGTCAGTGATGCATCTAGCGATGAAACCGATTACCGATGCATTATTCGGGACAAACAGATAACATGTTCTAAACGAATACAAATACAGAGATGAATAGGAGATTTTTCTTTTCCTTAGAAAGCTTGCCAGAAAGCTAAGTGAGATGAGGTGTGGTTTAGGATGGAGTTCCTGTAAGATCAACCCCCCCCCCCCAAAAAAAGTCACATTAACGCAGGGTTAAGGTGTGAATATGACACGGTTGCCATGTTTCAGCTGAACCCCCCCCATCCCCACCTTACCTACAACTCAAAAACCACACAGCAGATTTTTAAGATTTTTAAGCAGATGTTTAAGCAGATGTTTAAAAAAAAATTATAAAATAAATCTTTTTATCTCAGCCTCTGCATGGGACAGTTGGGAATTTTACAGTGGTGTGCACACATTTCTGATTTATTTCTAGAGCCGCTGTTCTATAAAGACCATGCAGATCATGTGCTGTGTACAGGGAAACATATATCTGGGTGGGAGGGGCATACTCTGTGTCCTCTGTCAATCACAGTGACGCTAACCATACACTAGCACACTAAATGCTAGACGCTAGCTAGACCCATGTCCTACTGGATAGAGACTCCCGGGCAGACCCAGGATCCACTGTAAAGTTTATATCTCACAGTCAGTTTGGGAAAACCCTTGGATCCCCAAGAAGGAACTGGAATCTGTGGCATGGGATAGAGAAGTCTCGACTGACCTTCTTAACCTGTTGCCCTTACTAGGAAAATAAATGAAAAAAAAAAAAAAAGAAATTTTGAATGAATTATTTAAGATGTTAAATACTAATTATAGAATTTGATAAATACCACTCTCATCATATAATACAGTGTGGTCTCTTATGTTCAGCTTGAATATTTGTCATCATTGTTTAAAAGGTTATACTGTCACTGTTGGTTTATAATTTTGATCCATTTTTAGTGGTTTTAACTGAGAACACTTGGCCCATCTGTGTATCTCTGCACTTAACCCAAGAAAGACTGTAATAAAGAACGGAGATGCTTTTATGCAATGTGTGTTGAGATAGTGTTTGATTTAAGAATAAGGAAAGATAAATCCAAAGTGTCTGTGGTTATATTTTCTATCTTTTTAGTCAAGTGTCTCTCAACAAACTCCTTTTATCCCACGGCAATGCCTCTTAACCTTGTCTTTGCACTTCTCTCTCTTTCTCTCTCACTCTCTCTCTTTTCCTTTTGGATTTTTCCCCCTCCTCAAATCATGATCTCCTCTGCTGCAAAGGAAACTCCACCTACTCAGTGCTGCTAATGTAGTCACTGACAGTGCGAGCTCTCTCGCTCTCTTCTCTCCTCTCCTGCTTTCTTCTCTCCCTGACTCGCGCTCTGCATTCATTTGCTCACTCTCTCCCTCTCTTCCTCCCTCCCACCCTCCCTCCCTCGTTCTTCTCTCTAGCTCCCTTGTGCACTGTTCGCTCCAGTCCAGGATAAATAAAGGCAGCTAGGAGGATGTGGGGGGGAAAGAGAGATGTAGGCGCTTGCGGACGGAGCACGATGTTGAGGCGACTCTGGCTTGCCGAGTCTCGACTCTGAGGATTACAGACACTCTTGCATCTGTTCTCCCGTCACTCCACCATTCCATTACCCACTGGAGGATGCCCAGTTCTTGTTGCTCTTCTCCTTCTGACAGGACTACTGCACTTTACTTGCTGTTTGGTGCCCGAGACCGACTCTTAGAAGAGATCACAGGCATGCTCACGCTGCTGAGTCTCATGGAGCCCGATTCCCGACTTTGGTAGACGTTTCCACTTCTTCGTCTCCCCTCTTTCACTGGGTTGGCATTCTTTTCTTTTTTATTTTTTGCCAGGCAAAGACAAAAGGAGGCACTGGCAGTTCTCCAACTCAATGTATTTCTGACTCGTTTGAGGCTGCGATAGTCGGCATCTGACAAAGAGGTAGGAGTTTAAACATCACCTCTGCCATTTCACCTGAATCAAATGTTTCTCTGTGACAAAACCGGTGCCTCTCTCTCTCTCTCTCTCTCTCTATATATATATATATATATATATATATATGGTTTCTTCAAATCTCTTTTAATAGTGTGGGTCTGCTTCGTATAATACACACTCCAAAACAAGTTACAAAATCTGTAAGCGTAATATCTCTGTGCAAACATTTCACTTTGTGAGAAAGATGGAAGTGATTAAAATCTTTCCTTCTCAGCACCATCTGTTGTATCGTCGTGCCGAACCACATGGAAACTCCAAAAGATGAAAGCCTCTGGGCTTTTCGAACATCACGCAGGATCTTTTGGGCTCAGGTGCTGTCTGACAGGACAGCATTTCTGGCATACGCTAAGAATGCGAGTTTATCTAAGGCTGCGCTTTGCTAGTTTTGGCTCAGAATAGCTCTCTCTCCTCTCTCTCGCCGTATAACACAGAGACGTTAAAAATAACACGAGCTGAACAATTCTACTTCAGTTGAATCAATCTACCAAAATTCACACTTCTTTTCTTAGACCTGATGTGTGGGATTTTCAGGAAGGTTGTCTGAGTACCCTTAGCGTTATGCTGACCTGAAGATTAGATGTGGCTTAGGGTATACATGTACTCTCAAATACATGGCTCGATAAAGTGCACAGCACCTCGTTCTACTCTTTCACGTAAAAAGGTCATGACAGAAAAGCATTTTTTTAAAATGTATTTAAGACTGATTCGCATGTGGACATGGAGTTGGTGTTTGGGATTAGGATCGACTGGAGAATCTAATTGAGACGTGCAAGGGGGAAACCGGCAGACTGCCTTGGTGAAGGACTGAGAAATACCTCCATAGAATGAAATCAAATGAGAAGGAGATCAGACTGTTTTCTTACTTATCGGCTAACGGACCGTATCACGCTAACCAGGAGGGTTGAAACGTTTCGTTAAGTATTTCAAGAAGAAGAATGTGCACAAATGCGACCGACATGTCTCCGTGAGACGCGGATACGCTAAGTGTCAGTGCTAATAACATGTTTACTTTGTAGTCATAGAACTGTCACAAGACAGTTCGCCCAACACTCAAGCAGCAGATGTAGCTAGCAGAATAGGTCTGTTCGGGTTTCTTTACAGCTTTCTGTTATACTTTACAGTGAATCACATATTTTTTTTCTCACTGTAATTAGAATATCTTGGTTTAATTGGTGGCTTTTGAAATAAGCTGAAGATGAAGTATGAGGTTATGACCTGGGTTTTTAAATGAATATGCACAACCAGAACTTGTCAACATTGTTTTTTCCTTGTGGTTGAGGAAAAACCAAGACAGGATATGGAAACGAGTAACTGCTGAGTAGAAATCCAACAACAGGAGACAATAATCTGGTATTTTGGGGTTAATATGTAACGTTATGAAACTGTATGTTGCTCCTTTACACTTGCATGGCTTTCCTCAGTTTGTTACTTTTATGCTAATTTAAAGAAACCAAAATGCTACTGTATGGAAATGGGATGCGTTGCCATGTATGTACATGTTAAAAGAAAATTTGAGAAAAAGTTAGGATATCTGTATCTGATACACTATCTGTATCTGTTTAGTGCTCAAAAGATCCGTATCTGGATCAGTTTTCGGATTTAAACCGGAAGTGGGCGTGGTCTAGACTGGAGGTTTTTTTTTTTTTAATGTCAACTCTTACACTGTACCCCTGGAAACATACAGACTTAGTCATTCATAAATCATAACTTTGTGAAGAGAACTTTATTCAACTCCTGAACTTCTACAGTTCCTTGACCGCAGCTGCATCACTCGAGTTCATAACCGGATGCTCTGCAGAACTTTCTGGAAAGCTTTCTATCTAATGTGTCTGAGGAACTATTTTTTAAAAACAACAACGTCTTTACCAAATCATGGAACGATCGTTTAGGTCGGTGGTCACCAGCCCTCTTCCTTGAGCTCCACCTTCCTGAAGGTGTCATCTCCAACCGGAATCTAAAACACCTGTATTAGTTGCTCAAGAACTTCTTAAGGCAATGATTAGATGGTCAGGTGGGTCGGAGGTGATCACGATTATGGTTGGAGTTAAAGCCTTCATTAAGGTAGATCTCTAGGAACAGGGTTGGTGACCAGTGGTTTGGAGTAATCCTTGCTTGGTAAGGTTTTCCATTAAAATTTAAATCTTTACAAAACTCTTGAATCAAGTAAGCCCTTTTCATCTTTATGGTAATTCATCATCTAAAAATCTCAATCAGAATGAGATGTTTTTGAAGATCCCCCCCCCCCCCCCCCCCCCCCCCC
>JANDJT010000081.1:22088200-22106798 GCA_024331685.1 Stegophilus panzeri | reverse complement strand
CTTATGAATAGGAAACTTATCGTATCAGATTCAGTAGTATGGTCAAATATCGAATCGTTACCTTATGAATAGGAAACTTATCGTATCAGATTCAGTAGTATGGTCAAATATCGAATCGTTACCTTATGAATAGGAAACATATCAGATTCAGTAGTATGGTCAAATAGTACTGAGTCATTATTTTAAGACTCAAAATAGTATCTCATGGTACCGTAGAAGATTCAGTGGTATCGTCATGATCAAATCGGTGCCTTGTGAATTGAAATTGTATCGTGTCGTATGAGATTCAGTAGCAGTGCCAAATATCGAATCGTTGCCTTATGAATCGGAATCATATCGTATCGGATTCAGTAGTATCTTAGACGATTCAGTGGTTTCGTCAAACATCGAAGAGTTGCCTTAAGATTTGAAATCGTATCTTATTGGAATCCTGAGGTTTACACCACTGTTTTTTTTTTAATTTTTTTTTTATATTTGTACTGTATTTAGTATTTTCCCAAGAAAATCACTATTGATTTAACAGATTGTGAATCAATTATGGTGACCGTAAACCTGAAAAATGTTCTCTTCACAGACTAACCGTCTGCAAAATAATGAAACAGAACATTTTCCCAAAACAAAACATTCTCCCTACACCAACATCCGTAACCTGAGACACTTTGTTCCATCTTTCTTAGTGTTTTGTTCCAGGACATAGTATCCTCAAAATTGACATTTTTGTCACAATCTCATCAAAAACCACCTTGAAAGCATCGGACTCCACTTTATCTGTCAGTTCTGTCACATTGGAGCCCACACTGCTTTTCAGTGGTGCAGAAAAAGCCAGCTAGATCAATCCTCCCTCCTCGTCCGTCTGTCCCCAATCCCCTTCTTATATTATTTATTTCTGTCTTTTATCTTGCAAAAGCTGTCCTGCAAGTCTGCAGAGGAGAAAGAAATCTTTGTCAACATTGACATTGTCTGCCTGCATTGTGGAGAGACTCGTGTATGTTTAGTGTTGCTCGACAGGGTGAATATGAATCGGGCGAGGCCCGCTGAATGCTTCGGCGAGGGTGCTGTGGAGCGCATTCACTTTTCTTGATTGGTGTCTCCGGACGTGCATTGACGATTCAATGCGGTTTTTAAGCGGGTCGGGGCAATTGTGCAGGACTCATCTGATTAGGAGCAGGAGCGGCGCTACTGTAGTACAGAAAAACTTCATCGAAGCAAGTGTCCAAAAGTGTTACTCAGTTAAAAGTAGGAGTACGGAGACAAAAATGTAGTCGCGTCAAAGAGAAAAGTATCGACATTGAAACATGCACAAGTATTCAAAACAAATAAGAAATGTTTTTTAAATCAATCAATCAAATAAATGAATAAATAATAATATTCTACTCGCTAATAACACTGTTGTAATCAATACTAAGGTGGTATTAATAAAAATAAATAAAAACAAAAGTATTTAGAAACTTAAAGCTAACTTACCTTTAGATTAGATTTTTTAAGGTTTGATTTTTTTTATTTCATTTTTTTTTTTTTTTTAATGCGGGAGTCATGTTGTAAATCTAACTCGATGCTAAATCCAGGAAAAGGTGTGAATCATGGTAAGAATTTTTAAACTAAAAATAACTAGATAATTTAACAAGCTAATTTACAAAATTCAACTTTAAACTAACTTAGAGCGCCACGGTTCTTTCAATTCGATGGCGAATTATTTAATTGTTATGTGGGAGGTTAACAAGACATCTCATCTGCTATGAAGCTTTGGTAAATCCAGCAAAAGAAAATAAAAAATAAAAATCTTACAGCAGCAAGACATCTTGCTAAGAATGTTTGGAATGAATGCTAAGGCACATTAGCAATGATAAAATGTCACTAGCTAGCTATGTAACAAGCTAATTTACAGAACTTACCTAGCTAGCTAGTTTAAATACAGTACCTAAATTACAAAACTTGATTGGCTAATTTGCGAAAACGTATAGCTATCGTTTTCTTTAGTCTTGATGGATGAATAAAATTTTGATTAAAAGTCCAAGGTTCAGTTTTTTTTTTAAAACACTAATATCATTATTATACATTAATAATCAGCTGTGGACAAAGTACTGAGAAACTGTAGTACGGTTACAAAAGAAGTACAGGTACTGTGTCAAAATCTTAATTAAAAGTTGGAGGCAAAAACGCATTCGAGTGAAAGCCACGGAGAAAAGTATCAACATTTAATCAAACTTAATTACTTAAGAGTAAAAGGAAATCTTTGAATTATTTTCAATGAAAAGAGCTGGCCACAAGTACATCATCCCCGATCCTGCATGGCTAGCTAGATCAGACAAAAGGAAACCATTCTGCTAACACAGAAGTCATTTTGCTAGTTAGCTCATGTTTAATATCCTTGTTGGAAATAATGCTAAGGCACATTAGCAATGAAAACAAAACTTAACAAGCTGATTTACAAAATATAACTAGCTAGCTTATTTAAGTACCTAATCGACAAATATTAAGTAGCTAATTTCCCAAACATAAAGCTAACTAATCTCAACATGCTTCTTCAGATTTTACTGCAACAATTTAAATGCGTATATTTCTTTATTTTTTTCTACATGAGGCAAAGGATGGATCACTGGTACATCCACCAAAAGTAGACAAATAAAATTATCTTACTAAAAATGTTTAATAACCTTTTTGGAATGAATGCCAAGGTTCATTATTAACAAAAACAAAACTTGACTTATTAGCTAGTTTAACAAGCTAATTTACAGAACTTACCTAGCTAGCTTATTTAACTACCTAAAGTACGAACGTTTACTAGCTAATTCGCTAAACTTAAAGCTAATAAAACACGAATACAATTCTTTACATTTGTATCGTTATCATTTTTAAGGCTGATCTTTAATTTTTCTGAATCATTGGTAAATCAATCCTACACGAGTTATAAAAAAAAAAAAAAAAAAAAAAAAAAAAAAAAAAAACCCACAGATTTTTTTTTCTATTTATTTTCTATTAAGTCAAAATAAAAAAGCAAAGTAAAAGTTTTTTTTTTTCTCATACAGTTTCAATAAAGTACAAATCTTCCAAAAAACAACACTTAAGCACTGTAACGAATTCCAGTTACGCAAGTATTTTCCATTATGTACATATATGGACATTGGCAGTAATTTCCATCGACTTCAGATTAGATAGAGCTCGCACCTTCACCAGCTGCCGAACAGGAAATGAATAACATCCCATAAATAATGAATAATCAACTATTTATGCGTGTGGTTTGTGGTTAATGGTGTAAGGAACATCTTCAGGTATGTTAATGTAGGAAAATGGATTATAGATCACATCGACTGTATTAATGATGGTCATATTTACCTGTTGAATGCTTGGCCGAGTTGACTAATGAGCTTCTGGAATTACATTTTCTAATCCCACTGATCTATTTTTCATGCTTGAGAGGATCTAGGATCTTAATAATGGATTACACCCAAAATTTGCTCGAAGCAACTTGGGTACATTTATCTATTTTATAAAATCACACAGGTTTTTTTTTTTTTTTTGTGCGTGTGTGTGTGTGTGTGTGTGTGTGTGTATAGTATAATGAATGGCGTATTTGATATATGAGCTCCTCCTGCTCTGAATATTCAAATATGGCTACTCATGGAGTTTTATTTCCTAAATTTAAAAAATAATCATCATTTTTTCAACATTTTTGATGGTTACAATGATAAACGGGACGATTTCTGGCTGTCTGAAGACTCCACAAATCTTTTCATTCATAGCAACTATGTTTACAACTACCGAACTGAACCCATTTGTGTTCCTCTCAAATCTGATTTTATTTCCCCACCACACTCTTGGCCTCTTCCATCTGCTTTCAGTTCCTCCCGTTACAGTCTGCTGCTATTTAGCTCTCGCGAAGATATACGTTGCTGAGATTGATGTTGTCAGAGGAAACGGATGCCTCGGAAGATCTATGAATATACTCGTGAAACTGAATCGGACTGGGATGTACAGCTGTAGTGCAGTCGGTTGCTAATATGGTACTTTAATGCAGGTGTCTGGCTCAGAAGGCTGCCTGTATTTTCCTGTCAACAAGAAATTCAACACAACGCTGACCTTGTCCTGCACCTGCTCTGAAGTAACGAGTACTCCAGTATTGGAGCTGTTTTTCCAATTTGAAGAACAGAGGAATCTCGAAAGTGGGTTCTAGGAGCAGAGAAATAACTCAGCAAGGTCACAGGTACTGATTTGCTTCTTAGTTTGTTTTCATATTTTCTGGGGGTTTTTTTTTTTGCTTTAAAAATTCCATTTACGAAAGTGCGAACGCTGTTTTTCGAGACCAGGAGCGGCGTACAGAATCGATCCCGGGTCTGGTGCTCGTTTCAACTGATCCGTGGTGAGAGCCATGTCCTGCGTTGAAGCTATCCTCTCAAGGGGTTCTGAGTAACACGATTAGTTCTGGTCAACTTACTTCCTGTTTAAAGTTTCCTGAAACTGGAGAAAAGGTTGTAACGGTCAGACGAGACAGAACTCCTTACTGAGATATAAAACCAGACGTCGATAGGACTGGCGTATTGTAATTAGCTCATATTCGTGGCACGAGTGCTGTCTGAAATCCAGAACGGCTCGTCGTTTGGAGGTTTCCCATGCAGCATGATAACTCGCTGTGCATCCAAAAAACACCGTTCACTGTTGGTGCCAAAGGAAAATAAATAAATAAATAAATAAAACAACAGCGTGCCTACCATTTTCCAAACCGGTGTGCACAAAAATGACGTACGGAATTCCGTTATTTTTCGTTTTAATGAGCCTCGCCCCTAAACAAGCCATCCCAAAAAATAATCCCAGGTGCGGATTCAAGTCTTAGGTCCAACAGTGAGAATGCTTTAATATGCAGTACGTTAACAACTACTAACTAACTATTATTATTACTACTACAGTACACTTGGTGAGTTTATAGCTGAGATGTTTCGACATATTAAACTAAAAAAAGGTGCTGAACATAACCAGTATCAGTAGTGTACATCAAATCCTGGTGTACATTTAGAGAATATTATCTCTCTGAGTCAGGATTCTACGTTAAATCATATAGGACTAGTGAACATCACAGTCCCCACTGACATATACTGTACAACCACACAGGTTTCAGAATCCAGTCCTCTCACTACACACACACACACACACACACACACAGCCATCAAGCCCACAATCTAGCCTCATCTCTCTGCTACCCCCTAGGGCCTTCTCAGTCTAATGGAATGTAGTCTGCTCTCAGATCCGCACACTCGCGGAACAATTACACCGACAGATTCATTTAAGTCCGATCAGCAGGACTCTGCCTGTGGACAGAAGGCGTTTACTGACACCCCAGAAGACAAGAAGACAGCCTGTTCTCTCTTTACCTTCATCCTAACTGTATCCCACCTCCCGCAGGAAATGACGATTTGACTCACAAACAATAAACACACAGGGTGGGCGTCGACGCTAATCCAAACCGTGTCCCCTACCCGATTTGCATCGCTAACATTTTATGGCGCCATTCGATCCGACGCACGTGCGTCAGCAACGCGACGTTACGAAACGTCAATGTTTATGATGCGACGAAGCCTGCAATATATACTTTTATGACAAAGAATAACGTTAAAAATTCTGCTACTGTGAATAAATAGGATGGAGTACATTATGGTGGTCCAAATGACCTCGATTAAAGGAATTTTTGTCTAGCCCCTATTTAATACGAAACATTATTTCCAATTTTGTATTCTCTAAATTGGCCGGACTTTCGTACCAAAAATACTTAATTAAGCTAGCTGTTTTCCATAAACAAATTCTTTTAGTCCGAGAAAATCCATTTAAAAATAAATCTACATTCTCCTGAGTGGCGCAAATCATTCGACCGGCCGTCCTGAGCTCACGAGCACAAATCCTGACGATACCACGTCCGTCCGTCCTTCTGTCCTGGAGCAAAATGGACGTGGACGTGCTCTCTGGGTGGGAGGGGCTTACTCTTTCTCTCCTGTCAATCGCAGTGACGCTAGCCAATTGTAGGTGTCTCTGAGCTCATGTATGTAGAAGAGGGCAGATAGCGCTTTCCTCAGAGTATATTACGCCGCCCTGTGACACAGCAACTAAAACGTCCTTAAAGTCCCTACACCTTTAAGATGGATGCTAGTTAACACCATTTTGTGTGTTTGCTACTTCCACGCAAAAATAAATAAATAATCTTAACCCTGTTTTTAAGTCACATGGGTTAAAAAGCATCACAATCCCGGAATCGCCCGCACCCGTCCATGCAGCACACCGCGCTGTCAGTTACGCCGTTCGCAGGCTTTGTGAAGATTTCTCTTCTCGGCAGGTTGGATTTGATTTCTTCCACCCTTTTTCTGTGCTCCATGTATTTAGAACAAACAAACAAATCCCCTAAGCCTGAAGACGGTGCACACAAAGAGTCAGCGAGGGAGTCGGACGAAAATCCCGTTTCAATGAGATACATCTCTGGCTGTAGCTGTCAACCTCCTGTAACGAACACTGGCAAGAGGAAATAGTATTTAACCCCTTCAGCACCCATACAACAGGAAAGGAACGTAGTTCCAAGAGTGAGGAGAGTAAATCTGGGCCTGCAATGGATTCTGGGAGTTTAAAGGTAGATGTTTTCTACAGAAACAGTTCATAACGTGGTTCTCATGAACCTGCTGCTCAACACATCTTCAGGCTTTCTTTGAGGGTTTGTCAAACATCCTAATCTTCTCAATTTAATTTGAAGACCTTGTTGAACGCCAACTTTTTTTATTTTTGACATTTACGGCATTTTGGCAGACGCCCTTATCCAGAGCGACTTGCATTTATCTCATTTAGCATTCAACATTTAACTCATTTAACATTGAGCGATTGAGGGTTGAGAGTCAAATCAAATTCATCTCCTTTCACGCGCAGCAGATCCCTGAATCCAGTCGATCATTTATTTGTGTGGGAGAGTGAGGGCAAAATGTAAACACAATAATATCGCTTCTACAAGAAATGATTTGTAAATGGTTGGTAGGACAAGCACGACATTATTTCTGGAGAGTGTTCTTTCCACTATACCTCCAGTTCTCTTGGCAGAACAGGCAAGCCTCTCTGCCTGCATTCCTTCACATCCTGTAGTTCTCATATTTCGGTAAAATTAGCGCAGAACGACGTGATAGACTGCTTTTTTTGCGTTTCTTTTTTGTGAGAAAGTGGGATTGCTAATAACTATCTTTCATATGGGTGTTATGCAGTAAATAAAGATGTGTACAGTCTCAAGTTTTGTTTTTTTCAGAGTATTTCCATGACTCATGTTAACCTGTTGTTATATTTCCCTTTGTATTACCAAGAGCCCGACGTAGCTGCTAGCTTTAGCTGCTATCTACAGTAGCACCCAGCTTGCTATCCTATCCAAAAATACGTTAGAATAATAAAGAACAATGATGCGGTGTGAAATATTGTACACTTATTAAGCAGTCTTGTATTTTTTTTGCTTGGGGGAAATGAGTTGTGTTGTTGTTTAAGAGGCTACACTGGACAGGTAAGCCGGACAGTAGTAAAGCAGGAGATTCGGTATTTAAGCCTGGTCGAGGAGTTGCGTTATCAATCCGTACGTGTACAATCCGATCTGTTTGCCGCAATGCGGTCTCTGAAAGCTAACTGGTTATGGCTGAAAACATTTTATCTCCACACACCGTTGAAGCATTTCTAATGTTTCCTAATGTTCCTTTTTTTTTTTCTTCTTCTTCTTGTTATTGGATTTTAATTTATGGCTCAACAAATTGAACAGGACTCAGCAAAGTCCAATTAAATTAGATTGACATCCCGAGCACAACGGTTAGGACATTTTTTTTTTTAATCTGATCATACTCAGAGACCAGTGAATGCTATAACACTATTCCAACAGCATTTCTCCGGCCCGAAGATCGAGCGGCTACATCATAATCGTCCAATTATTCTTCCAGTCCTGCCAAAACTCCATAAAACATTGATGGGCACAGACGAGAGCGATAAAGGCGGAGGAAGAAGCGTTTTATTACACATGTGTTGGATTGTCATGTGTTTTATTCTGTCCGAATGCTTAGTCATCAGGTTTTTTTATTCTACGATCGGTCCTTTGGCACGATCACGACACTGCTTTATCGTGACATGGAGATTTGGACTGGAGAAAGCGTTACGATCAGGGATTAGAGACGTTATAGGGAACAAAGATTTTCACCGGATGGAATCGACGACGAGAACAAACTCGCTCGGAAATTGTCCAGAAGCGCTTAACGGGTTAATAACCCGTTTCAAAAACAAAACACGAACGTTTTCGCTAAACAGCGCTAAACTCCTGTCCGGAATTCTTCACGCCCCTGCACGCCTAGCTACAAACAAGATGATATGACATCACACAGCCTCTTGAAAAAACCCGCCCACTCGTTCATAACGGCCATTTTGTTTTTTCTGCCTGTTAATTCCTTTTTGTCAGGATCAGAAGGTGACGATCTGGAACGCTGGAGCAGGAATGTAAAACGATCATTACTGTTTAAAATGAACCAAAATGAAAAATAAACAGTTTTGTAATCCCTGAGTAAAATATAAATAGTAGGTTAAAAGTGGATTCGTTGGAAGGCGTCAGCGTTCCTTTTGTGAAGATGTGAGCACCAATACAAATGAAATTGATGGAATAGATCTTTTAATGATTTGTAAACTTCATGTATACTTTCCATTAGCACGAGTGTGTGTGTGTGTGTGTGTGTGTGTGTGTGAGAAAGAGTGACACTGAGAGAAAGCGAGAGAGATGTCATGTGGTGCAGAAAGCCCCTAGAGCGTATGGCGAGAGCTTCCACACTGAATTATGTTGTCACGTTTGGGAATTGATGCTCGGTTTTTATCCTTGATGTGCTTTTACAGCCCCCTGACCGCCTCTTTTTGTTTTCTTGGCTTCTGGCCTGGACCGGTTTGATTTCTCTTTATCATCGTCCCTGTCCTTCAGAACAGTTCTGTCCCCACCTGTCCCTTTCTCTATCCTTCACTTTCTCCCCTCCCCCTCCAACCCCCCGCTGTCCTGAAGGTCCTTCTATGTGCGAAAGTTGAAGGTTATCATTTCGGATTTGGGGAAATTTTTTAGTCTAACTTACGAGTGAATATATCCGGACGCTACCGCAGAGATGTGTTTACAACGCGTCACAGATTTAGCTTTAAAAAAAATCAATAAAAAATAAGCTTGTAGACGCTATCTGTCCTCATAGAATGTAGCAACGTTAACAATACTGTGTGTTTTATCACGAATAAATAGCATCGTGATTAATGCCGACTAACAGAATTGTGCAAACATGTCAATTTTACGCAAATTAGGCAACACCTGAGAGATTATTTCATAATATGCACAGCAGAAATTGAGTTAATAATAATAATAATAATAACAAAAATCAATCAAACTTTATTTATTTATGAACTGGATGTTAACAGTAAACGGCCAACAACACGAAAAAAAAATGAAGGCTGGATATCAGCTGAGGAATTTTCTCCGTTGGAAGCCGAACTGTTAAAAAGTTTAAAAAGCCGTCGCAAAAAAAAAAACAAGATGATGTAATCCCAACGTAATATTAACAACAAAAATAACCCATTAACCCAACTAAACTAGCTAATACGTGTCACTGAGGCAGAGTCGAGTTTCCCAAAAGCTCCACAGCACAAAGATCATCATTAAATGAAAAAGCGAGCATCACACTGAACTCTCTCTCTCTCTCTCTCTCTCGGGGAAACTTAGCTCAGTTGGGTTAAAAGAACAACTGTAATAGAAGAAGCACCATTACATCATCTATCAAAGACCTCACATTTCTGGAATGAAGGCATATTTATGGTCACGTTTTCTTTACGGTGCTCATTAAAGCATAACCTTTGCCTTGTTCACCTTTGCCATAATCATGTGACCTCACCTTTCCCAGCATTAAACTCATCCATGTTGAACAATCTTTATTTAAAGTCCATTTTTTTTACACAACGTAGAGTTAACCAGCCCTGAAACAGACAGTTCAACTTGCTGTGGTTTTAATGAGTGGACCACACACACGCGATTGCTTTACGACGATACGGGAATCCTGACCTCCCTTTAAATTTCATTAAGATGAGTTCCCATGACGATGTGAACGCCTGTGAAGAAAGCGAGCTCCATGAAGACGTGGCATGTGAAGGTTGGAAGAACGTAGAAGAACTCGAGCTTCCTGCACAGAGCTCTGACCTCAACCTCACTGAAAACTTATAGGATGAACTGGAACTGGAGCCTCCTCACATCAACATCCCAACATCAGCACCTGACCTCGACCTCGCTAACGCTCTTGTAGATGAACGAACACGAATCCCCAAAAGCCACGCCCCAAAAATCTAGTGTCAAAGCCTTCCTGGAAGAGTGGAGCTTAATATAAGAGCAAAGGTGGATTAAATCTGGAATGGGACGTTCAACAAGAACATATAAGCGTGATGTTCCGGTGTCCACTAACTTATAGCCATGTACTGTGTATATGTAGATACTCCATATTTCTTTAACAGAATAACTTCGCTTCCCATATTTAATAAAAACACCAGCTGCTGTTCGTGGACCCTGAAGGTAAAAAAACAACAACAACAAAAGTTCAACTACATAACGTAGTTCAGGTGTTCACCCTAATGATTATTCCTCTCCTGTCCCCAGTCGCCATGTAATTAAACTCTGCCTCATCTCCTCCCTCGACTTTGTTTTCGAGGCTGTCACATCCATCTTTCACCCCCTGACAGAAGAGTAAATGAATAAAAACAAAGTAAAGCATGATGCAGAAAGGAGAGAGGGGGAGGTGGAGAAGGTGGTGGTGGTGGAGGAGGAGGAGGAGGAGAGGGGGATTTGAGGAAGATAACAGGAGGACAGTGTTCTCTAAAATGATGAACCAGACATTCAGGAGCTAGAGAAGCAGCGTGGTGTGAGGGTTCACTGTCGGAGACCCCCCCTTTTTTTTTCTTCCAAAGATTTATCGACGGCACTTTTCTACCTCTCGTTTAGATAATTGAAGTTTGTTCGTTCTGGAAGGAAGGAAAGGATACAGTAGTTTGTCGAAAGCTGACGGATTAGATGTTGGAGACGATTCGGGAAGAACGAATGCTGTCAGGGAAATGTCAGGTGCACCTTTGAAAATAGGAAAAACCCGTCCATTAACAAGCAGAATAAGGACGAGACTTTGCAGTACCTTAAATAATCCCAAATACTTGTGCAGTTGTGCACAAACTCTTAGAAAAAAAGTATTTATTTTTCTTTGTTGTGTGTGTGTGTGTGTGTGTGTGTGTGGTGGTGGTGTGCGGGTGGGGGTGGGGGCGGTGGCTAAAAAGTTAGCGAAATTACACCCAGTGCTTACACCACCAGGCGAGATGGCGAGCGGATATATTTTGCCAACACTTGCCAAAACATTACATTTTTAAAAAATTTATTATTATCTACGTCTTATACCGAATTCTTATTTCTATTCATGAAGCCCATAATCCATCCGAACGAACGGTCCGAATGCCCTCATACTAAAGTGTTCATCTAATTGATATTCATAACACTCTTATGAAACACTATACTTACCTTTTGTTATGAATATGCTAATAACATGCAAAATAACACAGTAACGCAACTTCTCGATCGTTTCGTAAAGTAGGTGTCTTATTCCTGGTTATAAGATGTTTATGCATACATCTGACCCGGTCATGACTCTCTATATAATGACAATAGTTATGAAAATGTTTCTCTGACACTTAAGTAAACCCGGTGTCTTATTCCTGGTTATAAGATGTTTATGAATATACCAATACGACAATGCTAATACACTGTAATGACAGTTCTGTGTTTTTCTCTGAACCTTAAAAAAATCTGGGTCTCTTATTTGTGCTTATAGGGTATTTATGAATACATACAACCACGCTGCGACAACTGTAATGATGTGGTTATGAATATTTTCATCTGACTATGTAAACATCGCTGAATCAGAACAAAGCTTCATGACCTTGGTGTATTAATATCAAGGGCGTTTAAAGGGCAGATCCAATGTATCTCGCATTCTGTGTTTGGTGTACAAGCTTATAAATGGCACATCACAGTTTGTTTATTTTTTTTCTCAGTATTTACACTTTAGAAAAAATTGACTCTCATTACCACGACCAAAAAATAAAAGTTCGACCTGCTGTGGAACGGTTTGTTTGACCAATTTGCTAGAGAGGGATAACAAGAGATTCACCTTCATTGTTTATTCACAGTATGAAAAAACGATTCAAACACAATTTCAGTGTGTGTTTTGAGTGTTTTCAGCGCTTAACCACGTCCAAGTTTGCATAAATGATCGATTATATCATTAACCAGGGTTGCCAGGTTTGAGTAAAATTTCCAGCCTGTGCAAAAGCCTTAGGCACCCTATATATTTTTTTAAGTACCTTCTTTGTTATAGATTTCTATTTGATGAATCCTACATTATCTTATCGAGTAAGTACAAAAACAGGTTAGATTTTAGATCCAAACGTTAGCTTTGCAGCACAAAATAAAATATTACACAAAAAATGTTTGTGTGTCAGTAAAGAAAGCAACGTATTACGTAAAAGAGACCACTTTACACACACAAAAATACACAATGAAGGCTGCCGGGTTTTGCTGCAAAAACAAGAAGCGAGTGAGACGGTCAAAGTCTCCGGAAGAACCGTGGCTGGTTCTGCAAGATGCTCAGTAACACTTACAGCTCATTACTTTAGAAAACTGCACACATTGTACCTGAGACTAAAATGTATTTTTTTTAAAGTAAATGGTCGTCACACCAAATACTGACTTTGTCCCATTTATTACTGCTCTTTATAGTGTTTTTTTTCCCAATGTAGAAACATTTAATTTTTAAGGCATGTTCATTTCTTTGCAATACTGTACATCTAAAAAAAAAACTAGCCTGAAAACTAACCCCCCCAAAAATTTGCGCATTGGAAAAGCAAGATACTTTTTTTTCCCCTCAGAAACAAAGACAACATGGTGCATATGCATTTCTGATCTGTTATGGTGCGGAAAACAAAAAAACATACGGTTGCTGCGATGGCCTTGGGACTGCAATTACCACATGCAGTTTTACATTCAGGTCTCCTTTAGTGAACAGTGGACTAGTTCAACAAAACAGACTTCATATTAAAACCATAATGACCTTCCCTTTACTTTCACACTATCCGTCGTTACCCAGATGAGGACGGGTTCCCTTCTGAGTCCGGTTCCTCTCAAGGTTTCTTCCTCATATCATCTCAGGGAGTTTTTCCTCACCACCGTCGCCACCGGCTCGCTCAATAGGGATAAATTCACACACTTAAAATCTCTATCCTGTGTTTATATGTTTCTGTAAAGCTACTTTGAGACAATGTCCGTCGTTAAAAGCGCTATACAAATCAAATTGAATTGAATTGAATTGCTGCCTTGTTGATGAGAGAGATCAGAGGAGAATGTCCAGACTGGTTTGAGCTCACAGGAAGTCTAAGGTAACTCAAATAACCGCTCTTTACACCCGTCGTGAGCAGAAACGCATTTCAGAACGCGCAACACGTTGAATCTCGAAGCAGATGAACTACAGAAGACGAGAAAACGAACATTTGCGGAAAACATATTTACTCCGACTCGTTAAACGGATCTCGTTTCAGTAGCGTTTGCTTCGTTGATCTTGTTTGGAAACTATCTGAGAGGAGATGACAGATCTTTCCCCCCCCCCCCGCGTTTAGAAAAGCCATATGCTTCTTATGCGTGCTCACAGCTGTTGATGACAAATTGCACAACGATCTAATTGGCGAGCGACGAAATACGAGGTCCGGCGCAAGGCGAATTCTCTTGTAATTACAGTACACAGAGGAGAGCTTAAAGCAATTCTAACGCGCTCAATATCACTATACAGGTATGAATATATCTTGCTTGGGAGAACACAATACAGACCATCGAGCTCTTTAATATGTTTTCATTACTCGGATGTTTATATCATGTGAGAACAATATTCCACGTGGTTATACAGACGACAGCGGCCTAGCAACAAAAGGTAGCCGGCGTCATCATCGGTTTTTATGATTTCATAAAAAGTATTTATTCTCCAAGCCTTTATTTATTTATTTATTTATTTATTTTTATGCACACTGTGAGAGAGCAGTCATAAAGGAAAACTTGACGTTAAACATGTAACACATTGAATACGTTTACACTGAAATGTTTGTGATGTTCTTAGCAATCCTGATGCTAATGTGATAGTCGGTGCTGCATTTTCGTTATTTCGGTGAGAAGTTAGCGGTCGTGTGCCGTGCTGATGTCACTGGGTTATTGCGAGCGCATGTGTAATGGTGTTTAATAGGAGAAAAAACTTCAGCCGTCACAAATTCGCCCTCTTCGTGTTTTGTTTAGATTTCCCTCGTCTTCGTTTCCGTTGGCGTGAAAGTTGTTTGTTTTGATTTCATAGCTCGTCCCCGCCCATGCCATGCGATTGCTTTGTCTCTCTATCGCTTTCTTGCGACGTTCAACATCACGTTAATGAAAAAATCCAATGAACTCGGAGACACGTAGCGTAGAATTTGGAGGCAATGCAGCTACGGGTTACGGCACTGACTCGGCTCGGATAGTTAGCAAAGTACGAGATGACAGGATAAAGCACGATAGTTTTGACTAGCATGAAAATTGAAGCTTCGGAAGCCGATCCCTGTGAGAAGATGAGGAGGTGAGAGAAATAAAAGAGTAAAGCTCCGCTGCATCGGTCTGTTTAGGTGGAAATTCCCACTGGCGCCATTACAGTATGAGCAGGCTGTCGAATGGGATTGTGGGTAATGTAGGAAGCTGTTAACCACAGTACAAACAGACCGACCTGTTGATGAAATAAAAGTGGCAGCAGAATAAATCTGGGATGCTGTTGATCACATGTCAGTTCCAGAAATTAACATTCAGGTCACTCAAGGCGGATTTTTCCCTTTGATCTTCAGATATGATCGATGTGGCACTCGAAGGAGAAGCACTATATCACAAACACCGAGCTAGACAAACAATCATCCGTGGGTGAATATCTTCACAAGTTCAGTGAGATTTTGAGAATAAAAAACGAACAATAGCCCCCCACCCCCCTGCCTCATTTTTATTTCACCCATCAGTCTTCCCGGAGTCATGCTGAATCTCGGAACCACTGAATATTTATCTTGTTCATTGGGAGTCGTGTCAGCTGCAAGCATGTGTGTGTGTGTGTGTGTGTGTGTGTGTGTGTGTGTATGTTTGTAGGAGGCAAACACTCCGCTCGGAGTGACCCCGCTGAACCTCAGGGCGAAGAGGCCAACCCAGGGCTCACGTTTGCGGCGCGACTTACTAATGACCCTCGCTCTCCTGTCCTGCTCTTCTATGGAATTTGTTAAGCGTGTGAGAAATACGGATTAGCCGGCGTGTCGGAGGAATCGCAATCAGTGCGTCTGAATTCTAATCCACTATAGATTATATCCTCAGAGGGTGCTGACAGACACTCAAAGTTAGAGCCGGAAGATATTATATGAGTTCGGAAAAGCTATTTGTCATGGAGGTTCGGAAGTAGCGATGCTTGAAGTGTGGGCTAAAACATAAAGAGAACGTATAAAAATCTGCCGTGAGCCGGATCGCACGGCGTGCTGTCTTACTCTGTTTTGTATACCTGCTTTGAACTTTGCTTTCTTTTCATGATGGGAAAAATAAACACTAGTGAGGATATACTGGTCATATTCGGCTGTGTTTGTACCTTTCAAACATGCGCCACTGTAAATTGTGGTTTTCTTGAAAAAAAAAAAAAAATAATAAAAAAAAATAAAAATAAAAATATATATATATATATATATATATATAACCATGTATATACAGGGTAGATAGGACAAAGCGGCAAACAGGGTGACATTTATGAATGTGTGTTCACGCTATCTTTGAGACCCGAGTTAATTTTCACTTGACTTTTAAAATAAAAGTAAAGACGAGGCAGTTCCGAGGCCGGCTCCGAGGCCGTGCGGTGTCTGGTCGATTAGAGATGCGAAACTTGGGGAAATGTTTACAGAGAGCCAAGAAAAGACCTGCATGCCAATAAGTTTTGTACACAATACTTTGGACTTCTGGCCAGATCTCTTAACAATGTCTGGATTATTTGGCCCTGTGAGGTAATACTTCTGTTTCATTATCCTCTAGAAATGAAAAGCACTGCGTAGCAACATCTAATAAACAGACCGTTTCCTAAGACTTTTTCATTCTTATTCTTTCCTTGTTCAACTCGTGCGAATGAACGACGTCCTCCGAAGGTACTTGAACGGAGAAGTCAAGAAGTTTCTCAAGCATAAAAACCCCCAAAGACAAATAAGAAGCAAAAGTACAGAATGTTGCTTTTTTGTTCTGGTGTATGTCTAGACATTTCAAGTGACATAACGAAAAGTGTTTTATTTATTTATTTATTTACTTATTTATTTATGCCGGCATACAATCCTAGCAGCAGTGTGTACTTTAGCTCCTTTTTAAAATATTTAGTACTGCTATTGGACAATATTTTAAAAAAAAATTTAAAAAATAAAAGTCCTGGTCATTTTGAGGAATACACTCTTTAATAATGTTATATATTTCAAAGTCAAGGAAATACAATCAGAATAGAAATTTGTAAAAAGAAAAAAAATAATACCTGCAAGCAGCGATCTGCGGTGTCCAAGCACCTTTTGCAAATAGCGCCCCAATGGCCAGTTTTTTTCCCCCAAGTTACTTAGTCTAATAAAGTGACAAAGAGTAAAAAAATCATAGTAGCTTAATGCAAACCCTGTGAAATGCCTGCTGAAAGCTGATTGGCTAATGGCAGTCACTTTCCCTATTTGAAAATCCACTTACAGTTTAGCGCAACAATGCATTACACCAAACCTCAGCTCGATTCTACATACAGTTATCTGAAGCTAAATTCTTAAAGCATCCTCATAATCTTCATTCGAATCTATGCAACCGATCATGAATCACAGCTGTTTGAGTCAATTAGGCTCCGCCTTGCTACGATTGATTGGCATGCGGCGGCCATGTTGTTTACAAATCTCAACATGTTTTTGATAAATATCGAGTTTCAGACTCGGCTGAGTATTTTGACGACGAATTTGTGAAGAAAAGCCAAAGATCCTAGAGCAAGTTCGCAAAACCCTGTTTCGCATAGTATGCAAATGAGCTCAAAATCGAGGTGGGAGGAGCTCAATGGTTCTTGAAGCTCTTATTTGGGAGAACCCAAGGAATAAGAGGGGAAAGAATTTGCACTGTAAGACTTACAGCTCACGAGATAAACTTAAAACACTGCGATATAGCGCCACCATGTGGTCGAGCTCGTGTGCCTGATTAGCGGTAGGGAGTACTGTCTTTTCGTGTCTCTATGTCTTTGGACGAGCACGATTCATTATATGGGAAAAAAAAGAAGAAGAAAAGCTGAACAAAAACAATAGGGGTCCAAGCACCGATTATGAAGTTGAAGAAAACAAAGGAAGTGATGATCCACTGAATCAGCAGAGGGAGAACCATCCTGGGAAATATGGACACGACTCTGCTCCAACAGCGCGTTTCATCATAAACAGCGGTGCTCTGTGATGCCATGTACAGCAGACCTAGCGCCTGTAGCGTTGATACGATGACTGCGGTACACTGCTGTGATAATTACAGGGAAACTGAACATTACGTCTGTAATTATTAAAGAAAGAAACGACACCAGAGACATGTTAAGCGTCATGATACGCGACCTCTTAATGTACCTTCTGGCCTTAACACTGAGTCTTACAAACCTATTACGCCAATCAAGTAATTATAACAAACAACAACAACAACAACAACAACAACAACAACAACACAAACACCCATGGACTTTTTACACTTAATGAAGCTTTTTCTGAGCATTTAAAAATAATTATTACAGCACTGATGTGATGTGTCACCTCTTAAATTGGATCATTTTGAACAGAGCAAATACAGAACTTTCAAACAACAACACATGGATGAATCACTGAAGAAAGTTAACTAACTTAGCTTATCTAATTATCCAAATGAGTCCAGATCGGTTCTGCTTGTCTGTTTAATTAAGTCTTTTTTTGACCATTTAAAAATATATAGCAAATGGCACACATTCAACAATCGTTCAACAACAACAACGACACAAATACTCATAACAAAGGATAAAACAATAAGTAACATACAGTAGCTTATCTAATTATAGTAGCAAATTTCACAGCTTACAACAGATAATTACGAATGATGCACAAACAGAACTGAAACTGCATTACAAGTATTTTTTAATCATCAAATGACTTTATAGTACTGCAGATGCGAATAATTTCGGCAAAGCAGACGCTCCATACCTAGGAGGAACTGACTCCTGTTTCTGAGAGGAACTGGCTCCAGTTTCAGAGAGGAACTGGCTCCTGTTTCGGAGAGGAACTGGCTCCTGTTTCTGAGAGGAATTGGCTCCTGTTTCTGGGAGGAATTGGCTCCTGTTTCTGAGAGGAACTGGCTCCTGTTTCGGAGAGGAACTGGCTCCTGTTTCGGAGAGGAACTGGCTCCTGTTTCTGAGAGGAACTGGCTCCTGTTTCGGAGAGGAACTGGCTCCTGTTTCTGAGAGGAACTGGCTCCTGTTTCTGAGAGGAA
>JANDJT010000081.1:22032558-22047452 GCA_024331685.1 Stegophilus panzeri | reverse complement strand
AGAGAGAGAGAGACAGAGAGAGAGAGAGAGAGACAGAGAGAGAGAGAGAGAGAGAGAGAGAGAGAGAGAGAGAGAGAATAAAGAGTCCAACCAAACACCAGGTGAGAGAGAGACAGAGAGAGAGAGAGAGAGAGAGAGAGAATAAAGAGTCCAACCAAACACCAGGTGAGAGAGAGAGAGAGAGAGAGAGAGAGAGAGAGAGATTGTATTTCTGAGGTATTTCTATTCACTCATTGTTTGCTGAGCTCCTGTAAAGGATAAACTCTAAATTCGTCCCTGAAGAGGAGTGTAGATACGACAGTATGATGCTGTTCAACCGTATAACTCGCTGTAAGATTGATGTTTTGCCAGATAAAAGACTAACAAGCCCTGATAATGATATATAATTAGGGTATAACGGTGTAGTAGCAGCCAGGTGAAGAGTCTGTATTCAGGTGAATAGTCTGAACTAACAGAACGTTTCAGTAAAACTAATAAAACACATTTACATATTTCAGCATGATGGTTATTGTTAGCATTAACTGAAATGCCTAGACAGCCATTTTCTGATCAAGGGCACGCGGCATTGTCAGTAATTCTTCTCCATGTCAGTAAAACAGACAGCATCTAATCTCCGCTGCTGCACTGTGACTGTCACTGGATCAACACTAATCCTGCTAATGGAAGCTGTCAACTCATATCTGACCCCCTGCAGACAACAAGGGCCAGACCTGTGTGTAGAGCCCTGTGCCGCGCCAACCGCATTGTCAACGCTGGCTGAAGTGAAGCTGTCAGCAGCCAAACAGCAGGCGTCCCAACGCTGACCTCCCTCGATGGCCATGCTGATCCTTGTAGAAGTTCTCGTCTGATCCTGCCTCCTTCACAGATCTGCCAAGTCCTGGCAGGCGAGCTGGAAGCGAGCTGTAGCTGAAATTTCAGCATTTACAGCTGACAAGTCTCCGTAGCCCCAGCTTTTGCCTGCCAGAGGAGATTTTTTTTTTTTGCCTCAGTCTTCCTGATACCTTGTCTTGGGATGACTTGGAATCTCTTTGACCAGTCATGCTTTTGGTCTCTTATCTCCTGCTAGGTACCTTATGTCAAGGTACTACTCTCTGAATGTGAAGGTCAGAGGCTGGGAGAAGCGAACACAGGCTACAGAGAATCTGGTGGAGGTGGACAAGGCCTGTCAAAGAACGAGCTTTAACAAATGACTGGTTACAGGCGAACAGAGAGGCCAGGGACATCTGTGAGGGAGCGTGCCTCTAATAAATCTTAAAAATCAATATGACAGCTGAGGGTAATCACTTTCAATGATTTGAGCCGGAGCGTACTCTAGAGAGGAAGCTAGAAGCCTCTGAAGTTTTGAGCTTTGCTGGCTGTAGGGGAAGAAGAAAAACAAACATCATGTGTAGTGGGGCACAACAAGCCAGGACACTACTGGGGAATGGTCCAGAATCCGAAAATCCTAGCCACGTTACTGGCTTTTCATGATTTAATACTGTAGCTCAGGGAATGTTTGGAACAGGCTATGTTTCTCATAAATGGATATTGAAGCTTCTGGGATGTTCCAGGGGTAAATGTCAAATCTGTACCATCCCCCACTCCGCCTTATTTTCTCACCAGTTTGGTCACCTGCCAATTCCCACCCACTGGGGAAGGTGCAGGCTAACACGTGTGTCCTCCGAGACGTGTAAAACCAGCCAATTGTGTCACAGAGGAAAGAGCTATCTGCCCTCTTCCGCATTTATGAGCACACAGATTGGCTAGTCTCACTGTGATTGACAGGGGAAAGAGTGTATGCCCTTCCCACCCAGAGAACAAGGCCAATTCTGCACCCTTGGCTCCTGGCCACGTATAGCTGTGGTATTGATGGGAGTCAAACTTGCGATGTCCCTGTGATAGGGTGAATGTGTTTCTGTTGCACCTTGTACATTGTGTCAGCATTTCCGACCTGTAAACATTCCACAATGCTGACAAAGCTGTCTCTGAAGTTGCACGGGTGTTTTTAAGCTGTTATTACTTCTTCTTTTTTCTTTTCTTTTCTTTTCTTTTTTTTTTTTTAAAAAACTTAATGCTTCCTATTCATGCATAACATTCATATTCAGTCAAAGCCATGGAGTTCATTTCAACAGACATGTTCAAGTACACAATTTTGGGCTGAAATAAAGGGAACAACGAGCTCTCTAAAGCACAGTATCCTCTTAGACGTGATGGACGTGAGCTGGACCCAGAAGGATAATAAGTGATGAAGAAAAGTCTCTTGATTTTTTATTTTTTTTACAGTAGGGTTGGCTGGTCTGTTCATTTGGTGGATCTGCCCCATGGCATGCTCGTGAAGTGCCCCTGAAATCAAAATGGTGTTTCAGAGCTTTTTGTAACTGTTCCATAGTATTATGGACACCGATGTGATACTATATTCAATTCAATTCAATTTTATTTGTATAGCACTTTTAACAATGGACATTGTCCCAAAGCAGCTTTACAGAGATATATCAATTCAGGATATATATTTTAAATGTATGAATTTATCCCTAATGAACAAGCCAGAGGTGACGGTGGCGAGGAAAAACTCCCTGAGACGATATGAGGAAGAAACCTTGAGAGGAACCAGACAATATTTAAAATATCTTTATGTCCAAAAATAATACCAACAATAGTTTTGGAGATATTCTCATTTCAGTTTTATTGATCATCACGTCCAAGAAAACGATCAAATATTTGATGATTCATATCTAGTCAAAATGTTTTAATCATCCAAATAAGAGCTTTCTAGAAACGTACTTGTCCGGTCTGTTTCCATTGGGTGGTGGTGTGGCTTATCTCAGAAGCTCTTTGCTGTTGTGAAACTCATTCAAGCAGATCAGCATGACATCACTCTGACTTCCTGTTTCAGGAGGAAATACGTCACAGAATCAAATTCCCAATTCCAAACAAGTTCCCCGAGCAGTGTATTTGATAACGGACTGAGTGTTGGTTTGTGGAAGGGAAAATTGTGGAGATCTTCTTCTTTGTCACTCACGCTAGATAGATCCGACCAAAGTGACCTCTCGCCAGCAACGATGAGGTCCATAAAACATCCTCAGCTCTGTACAACACTGTCTAATGTGAGCTGACTGAGATCTGTAATGACCTCCTCTCATAAACATAAGTTTGGATTGTAAAAATCCAGATGCATCTCTATCTCACCAATTTCCTACCGCTTGGTCTGCCAGTGCAGAAGAATTATAAACCTTCTGGGACCAGGGAGCCACTCGATTTTCCCAGGAAAAGAAAAGCTAGCCAAAAAAGACTTGTCCTCCACGACATTTAAGTCAATATTTGCGTAACCCTCGGCAAGTTTGAAAACGGTTTACACAAGTGCAAGCAATGTGAGAGGGAGATGCTCGCTAGATGACTAGCGAGACAGAAACCTGTCTAAGTCTCTGTAAACATCCGAGATGCCCTAAGATTCATGCCAGTTGATACGCCATGGTGATATTAGCTGTAGCCCTTATGCAAACTTTAGTGAGCTTGTAATTCAGATAAGAAGAAGCTCCTTTAAATATAAGCAGTGAGTATATGAGTATATCAGGTGTTTTAGCGTTACTTGGGTTTTAAAAATGCTATGGCCTGTCGTTTTAACGTCGTTATTCCTTTTTTAAGACTATTTATTAAGGACATGTCAGGAGTCGTTTTGCTCTTTGCATATGAAACGTGAATAATTGTGGAGTTGCACTGTAAATGCATGAATGATGCTACATAAATATTATTATTACTAATATATGCTAGTCAACAATAATAACTGATATTGTTTTTGTTAACCATAGAAAAGTAAATGAGAGTAAAGTAAATTATCTTTTCTAATCTTTTCTAATATATATATATATATATATATATACATACTGCTTGTTCAGACTGAAGCTATTTCTATAGTTTCATAACTATAATAATAGTCTATTATATAATAATCAGTCTATTGTGGTTTAATAGTTTCAAAGGTCATGCACATTTTTATTAAAGTTTTTTTGTCTCAGAATTTTGTATGTACCAAAAAAAAAACCCAAACAAACAAAAAAACAACCCCCAACAGAACAGAATAATAAATAGCAGCGTTTTTGGAATTTGAATTATGTAGTGTCTGGTAGGTTTTTTTAGACTTCAAGCCACTTTATAATGATCTTGAATTCCTGGCAAATATTCCAGCTACTCGTATAACGACATCGCAGTGCAATAAGGACAGAAATAAGGTGCATGCCTCGAATCATTTTCTTCCGGCAAACAGAAACATAGAAAACACTCACATACTTTCGCGTGTCTGTTTTTCAGCTCGACCCGTTATGTGTTTCAGCTGCGTATAAGACAGGTATGGGAAAATTTCCAAAAACAGTTGAAAATTGGTTTAAAATTAAATGTTCAGTGTAGGTGTATTGCATCAGGAGGCCTCGAGAATTTGCTGACATTGAAATGAGGAGAGTTGATGCAGCAATATGCACAAGCAGGGACTAATTATATTTTCCCCATATGTGACGCCTAGGGACTAGTTTTAGAACAGTAATGTTGTGTGGATTCTATGCAATACTAATATTAATAATGATAATATTAACAACAATAATAATAACAATAATAATAATAATAATAATAATAATAATAATAATAATACATGAGCTCAGAACCGATTATCCTTGATTTGTAAAATACAGCAGAAATTATTTTCAATATGTCTAAAGCCTAGAACAGTAATGTTGTATGAATTCTATGCACCAATAACATTAATAATAATAATAATAATAATAATAATAATACATGAGATCAGAACCGACAATCCTTGATTTTTTAAAATACAGCAGAAATTATTATTTTTTATTCACTAGCATTGATACTCATCTGAAAAAGGTTGAAAGGTTAGTCCTACCGAATAAGTCTTAAAGATACTTGTGTCTCCTAAGAAAGTGCTCAGAAATGATAATTAGGTTTAATTTCATTTGCATGGCTGCCAAATAGGATGGTTTAGACCGGCCAATTGCTTTGAGGTGTTTTAACTGTATTAGTGTGTTTGTTTCTTCATTCTGGCTCAAGCGCTTCCCATTTCTATTCAGGAACACACACACACACACACACATACACACACACACACACGCACACGCACACACACACACACACACTTCCATTGACATAATTATTAACGTAGCAAATGAATGCTATGATGCACATGAAATTAACACTAACTGGAACTTCAGTGATGTAAAGGAAACCTTCTGGCCCTTATTTATTTATTTATTTATTTATTTATTTATTTATTTATTTATTTGCATAAAAATGTCCTCGCAAGGTCAAAACGGTCAGATAAATATAAATATCCTTGTGAGGACGTTTGGTCCCCACCAGGCTTGGGAGGGTCACTTTAAAAACGTATTCCGTTACATTTATAAATGACTTCATAAAACATGTCGTCAGTAACGTAATCCAAGTCTCACATTACGTTCAATGTTCGGATTTGTTTGAATAAAATAAATACATTCGGTCTCGCTCTGCGCCATCAGCATTGGCGCTCGACGGAGATGACGACTGTTTGAACAAGTCTGATATATATATATTTTTTTCGTTTTGACACGCCTTTCTGAGGTGGAAAGCTGATCCCCGCTTTCCCCGTGCGTATTTCGGCGCTCTGGATGAATTTGAACTCAGTGAAACTGCTATAAGAGTTACACACACCACGTTTGTTTAAAATGTATACACGTTTGATTTCCGTGTCACATGCTAGGCTTTGTACTAGCTTCATTCGCAGATTAGCAAAGCAAGCTAACCGTGCTAGCGACGTACACGCACCAGTGATCTTTGCTACTTTCTTCCAAGCTTAACTTTTCTTCGTGATGTCTCTATAGACATTTAATGACAGGTCGTATATGACGGGATAATATGAGAGCACGGTTTCGTCCACTGTGTCGCGTCAAACTCTAAACGGGAACTAAAAGATCGGGGAACCGAAGAAACGTCGCACCACGTGAGCCGTATCCGAGCCAACCTTTTGGATTTATCGCTTTTCTGCCTCGTACCTCATTTGCATATTGCTCAATCCAAATATCATTTTCTCGCTTGCTGTCTTTGCTGAAATCGTGGCTCTCGTGCGCGGGCACGTGCGTAGTAAATAAATGGCCGCCTGTCGCTTTGTCATTCACTACTCTGAGCATAGGTTTTACATCCCAGATGTCTGTTGTAGATATTTTTATTTTATATCACGCCAATAAGGCAGAGCGGAGACAGAAACAGCTCTCCTACATGAAGTGTAGGCGAGTGTGTTCTTAGATACAGGATTGCAGCTCAACACATTAAATCCTGTTTTAATAAACACTGGCAGACAATTCTATTCTCGCCCTCACCCAAGGTGGGCCATCGGCATGTCAAAAGAAGACAGCGAAATAAATTGGCCTTACCTCTTACCCTAATTAAGAAGGTGGGCGGCTTGGAGTAGAGGGAGTCTGGCCCTTATTAATAGGACAACCTCTCTGTTTATATAATCTGCCTCTGGGTTACCTGAGGTATGAGCTGAGAGCACACAACATGGAGAGAGGGGGAGAGAGAGAGAGAGAGAGCGAGAGCTTAGTCTCATTAAAAAGGTACTTAACGTTGCCCCCTGCACCTGAAACCTTCTCTACCTTTGAAATTTCTATAACTGTGTATTACGCAACTTCACAACACAGCGTAACATCACAGAGACACACTTCATTCACCGTCTCTATCTCTTCTAGCGCTTGCCTTCTGGATTAGATTTTTTTATGCGTGTTTTATGTACAATTCTTATACGATTCTCTTTATATCTTCATACATATTTATTACTGTATATTAATTCCATTCATATTTGAACATAATACTCTTACGGTCTTATATACATGGAAGAATATATCAAAAGCATTTATTTATTTATCCCAATCAAGATAAACGAACTGTTTATGTCGATGACATTTAAAGAAACTGTGGAGGCGAGGAAGACCTGCTATTATTAGCTAAATATATTTAGTAATTTTTTATAGTTTTCATTTTTGATGAAGTACTTTTCTTATTCTTCTTCTTCTTCTTCTTCTTCTTCTTCTTTTTTTAACCAGCACTTCATCTACTCTCTATACTCTATAGTGATTAACTATATGGTGTCCCACAGGGGTCAGTACTTGGACCCGTGTTATTTTCATTATATATGATGCGACTGGGTGATATTATTCAAAAACATGAGAGGAACTACCGTTTCTATGCCGACGTCACTCAATTATACATCTTGGGAAGAGCCTAATGACACAGACGCATTAAAGAAGCTGTGTAAATGTCTGTCTGGCGTCCTATTATGGATGAACATAGACTTTTTGAAACTTAATGAGATTTTTTTTTAATTGTTGCTCCAAATTAAGCGAGGGAAAGAACTGTAAGTGGACTAGGTGTTCTGGCTCGACAGTCAAAGACAGAACCTTGGTGTTATTTAAGATTCTGAACTGACTTTGTTACTAAGACCTGTTTTTATCATCTTGGAAATATAGCACGAATCCCAGCGTTTGTTTCACCGGATGATGCTAATAAATCGATTCATGCTTTTATTTTATTTTTTTCTCTCGCCTTGATTACTGTAATGCACTTTATACTTTACACTTATACAGTAATTGTTTGGATAAACTCCAACTGCTGCAGCTAGAGTAGAGTGCTTACAAGATCCAGAAGAAGAGACCATGTTACACCCATTTTAGCTAATTAGCATTGGATACCTGTTAAGTACAGGATTGATTTTAAGGTTATTTTACTGGCTTTTAAACTACTGAGCGATTTAGCACCTTCATATTTTTCTGTCTGTTTATCAAATTATGTTCCAGTCGTAGTTTGAAGTCTTCCAATGCTGAGTTTCTGACATATTCTAATGTAATCCTTAAGATGTCAGGCGAAGCAGCTTTTAGCCGTTACACCCCCAAAATCCGGAGCTTTTTACCTATTGAAATTAAACACGTATTCAAATATTCACATTTTTAAAAAGCATTTGAAGACTAATCTTTCCAAGTTAGCTTTTGATTAATATATTTTGTCTTTTAGTTATTATTTCCAATTTTCTTTATTAATATTGTTATTATTATTATTATTATTATTATTATTATAACATTTAAGTTTCCTTAACTAACTTCAACCAAGTAAATAACACTCGTATTAACTCATACTTTACCCGATGTTCCAGTTCATAAACCAGTTCATTTTCAGTTCTCGAAGTTGCTCTGAATTATAACGATCTGTTCTGAAGTATCTGATAGTTTGATCTTAAAGCTTTTTGCTCAAAACCCCGGTGTGTTTATAGAAATACCTTAATGTCGAAATAGAAAGAGAAATAACTCATTAATTACACACTATTGTTACCGTGTCTGTTAGCCTAATGGACACACTGATACTTGACATCTCATAAATGTTTTTTTTATATTGATTTCCGTATACACTGATGGCCTGGAAAGCTTTCAACGGTAAGAGAGGATCTTCATCTATCGGTTCCCTTGTATAAGACTGTGGTTTAAGTTTGTGTTGTTGTTGTTATTTTTCCCAAGGGACAACTGCACATTAAAGTGACTGTTTGATTCATTATGGTGAGATATTGGTGCATATTGTGGGCCTACATAAAATAAAAAAATATATATATTTAAAAAAAAACAACTCATTTAATAGCTTCTACTTTCACAAATACATTTCAGATCAATACACAGAGCGGTTTCTGATATGAGTGCAATATGGCTAAGGCTTAATTGAAGTTTCAAGAGTGTGAACGGAGGCAATTACTGAAGATATGTTAGAGACGTCGTGTTGTTTTTAACCACGGAGACCCAGGTGATTTGCCCAAGCGTGCACTCGGTTCACCTCTGTATTCGCCGAGCTCAACCAATAACGGTGGATAAGAGGTCAGACGTATGGGAAACACGGCGCAGTGTGGACTTATGGACTTGATGAGACTAACTATGACACTTTTCAACTCCCCGTTGAGCACGGAATGATTTTTCTTGGCACTTTCCAGACACGCCAGCGGGTGAAGGCAGACTTGAGTGTGTTTGAGCTGCACGGCCCTGAAACGATGTTCCAACTGTCAGCATCAGTCCAGGCATGGATCTGGAGCCACAGCACCACAGAGTCAGTCAAGATGCAACTAATGAGGCCACCAGAGAGACAGCAAAAAAAAAAAAAAAGTTCTCCTTGTTTGACACAGACATACCAGTCTACTGCACATACCTAAGTGAGGCTCAGCCTTTAGGGTCCTTCTGACATAGGCGTCAAGGGTCATCGTTTGCTCTCGTTTGTCAGTATGTTCATCGTTTCTTTCCCACGAGCCCAGAAACAGCCATGAATATTCCTTTCTGTGGGCCGCGTACAAGTTTTCGGAAGCCGACTGAAATCGGCTGCTGTAGCCATTCGTGAAGCGTCGCCTCTGTGATAGCATCAGAGCGCAGTTTTCAGCAGAGTCTTGTCTCGCTACACTAGCGCACACTTGACGGCATTACCCAGCGGCTTTGATTAACACTGCAGAAGGATAAATGACGGCTTGACAGCTTTTTAGGAGAGCTCAGGACTGTTTTAAAATCCAGCGCTGGTGAGAGCTAGCTTCACAGAGTTAAAGGAAAGACGTTCAATAAGAGGCGACCGTTAAACGCTTCATAGTGTGTATCCCGCTTCCAAAATAACTAGCATGTAGTCGTATATAACAGTTTCGATTATATAGCATGGCAAAATAAATGCTCAAAAGAGAAAGAACACCACGCCCAAATCTGTGACATTGTAAGAAAGAAAGAGAGAGAGAGAGAGAGAGAGAGAGAGAGATGGTATAATTGTAACGATTTCGGTTTATATGAATAGATGATGGTTTAAATGACAGATTTCATACTTTCCCAGATGATATCATGAATACGTTCGCTTCTTTCGTCAAAACGCGGCGTATATTTTCACTAAAACCAAAAGGAACCTGCAAAGCAGTACAATTGTAACATCGTCAAAGATTAAAGTCCACAAGAAATGCCGTCTTAGCTGCGATTAGATTCCGTATATTGACGTATTTCTTTCTGAAACAGGAAGTCAGAGCGACATTCAAGAGTGATGTTTAACTGCTTGGCTAACTTACACAACAACCAGTAGCGTTGGAGATCCGGCACAATACCGCGTCAAATTTAAAACTAGCCTGACAGTAGCTTAGGAAGTTAGCTAAATATGGAGAACAGCAAACAATTTAACATGAGCCTTTTTACAGACTCTTACTGATGGATATGTTCCAGCATTGAAGAACCTCGCGTTGGTAAAACACCTCTGAAATGCGTCTGTCACATAACCGCCACGTGGTACAAACTCCTGCCTCGCCAAAACGAGTAAACTCCAACCATTTTATCTCAACGTCTTGGGAGCGGGACGTATTTACGGTTCTACAGAGCGTTTAATTGGACGAACGTGAACATTTGCACAATTACGATTAATCAGAATTTTTTACTCTTTTCCTATAACTTTAAAAAGAAAACAAGAATATCTGCAAATCTATTTTTTTTTGTATTTCTTTCAAGATATACTACCGTGTCCGTGTCTGGAAAAAAAACTAAGGGACATAGTATATATATATATATATATATATATATGTGTGTGTGTATTATATATATATATTTTTTTTTACAAATATCTTACATCTGGTTTTGTTTTGTTTTTCCGGTTAGTTTTTTTTTTTCAAATATCTCCAGTGAAAGAAGAAGTATCCCTCTGTGTTCTTTTTCCAAACAGACACCTCGAGGTGATGCAATTGTACATCCTGTAGATATAACGAAGTCACAGCTGCATGCGTTTAAAGAAAACAGAGGGATTTAGTGTGATTTTAAGACCATCGCTGGAACCCAGCAGTGGATTAACTAGCTATTTGACCTTTATGCAAAATCTGTGATGCATCCACTCAACCCCTGTGTCTCAAGATTAAGCATTTCAATGGGCTCTAAGGTCAACCTATCTATTATGTGCACGCCAGGCTTGAGACGAATTCTACAGGGAGGCCGCAGGTTCATGCAAACAGAAGCCGATTCTACCCGAGACATTTTTCGGAGCCCGTTCTCTACGGAGCCCACTGTTGGAAAAACCTCAAGTGCCTTTCCTCCGCCAAATTGAGTTCAAGCAAAGTGTATCCCGTTCTGAATGACACACAGATGGAACTGCAACCGCTGCTTAGAAGGTAATACAGAGTCTGAAGCCGGGTTCATGCTAAAGCCAAATTCCTCTCATACTTTGTATTATCATGAGTTATACTCGCTGTCTGGAAAAGGTGGTGCAAAAGCTCAGGAGTTCCACGGATCAGCAGTTACAGATGGTTTAAATGAACTGCATCAGCTTGAAAGCTTCAGTGAGCTCGGACGTTCTGTTCCCGTTCTTACGTGTGTTGTACGGTAACTGTGCTAGGCATAAACAGGTTGGCTTCTGTCCATGGCTTACAACGAGGAACAGAAATTTCAGAACAGCACTGAGAACCTCCAAGTAGCGTGCGGGTTCTGTTAAGGCATGCTAGCCGAGACATTTGGGTTCTATTGGGGTAGCATGAATATTGATCAGGGTTCCTGAAGAGTTTTTAATACCTTTTAAAGAGCATTAATGAGGTCAGACAGTGATGCTGGGGTGCAGTCGGTGTTCCAGTTCATCCCAAAGGTGTTCAGTGGGCTTGAGGTTCGAGTTCTTCTACCTTCTTCCAACCTTCACACACCACGTCTTCTTTGAGCTTGCTTTGTGCACCAGAGCATCGTCATGCTGGAACAGTGTTTGAGCCTCTTAGTTCTTCGGGTAACGCTACAGCGTACAGAGACGTTCTATACAATTGTATACTTCCAAGTTTGTGGTACCAGTTTGGGGAAGAACCTCATATGGGTTTGATTTGGTTAGGTCAGGTGCCTACAAACGTTTGGCTGTATAGTGTACAGTAGCTCTGAAAACTGTAGACTTTCCTGAACTGAAATTTCTCTTCTGCACACACACGTCAACCTAGAAGTCCAGTGAAAGTGAAACCGGAGAAAATCGCAGTACATTCCAACTGAACTTGCACTTCTCGCACGTTCTTCGCATCTCCTCGTCCAACAAGTAGAGAACAAACGGCGTGAAATGTTACGTGACCCAGCGCTAAGTGCGTCGAAAAAAAAAAAAAAAAACGTAACAGAAACGTAGAAACGGAGAAAACGTATCAGGTGAAACCACAAAACGTTAAATTCTCAAAAAATATTATCGCATGTCCAGAAATAAATTCTGAAGTTCAGAGGTAAAACCTAATCGTTAAAACGCAACAAAGTTAAGACGTTTTTAAAGACCTTAATTCTCAATGATTTAAGACCAGGAAGGAATTGAATTATATGAATGTGTTAGCATCATTTCTAACTTGCCTTGACAAACTGTCAGATGTCTTTTACCGGCAAGTGGAATTATCTCCAGCGAAATTATCCAAACGCTTTAATTGTACAAGTCAGAATAAATCTGCTGCAAATCTGTCATTGTACATCGTGATTCCAAACAAACCCAAGGCGCTTAATAAATCTGATCTGGATACTTGGCACTCAGCCAAAAAAATCCATGAGGTCAGCTTTCACTAAAGCGGAATGACGAGGTCATTTATTACTACCTGCCTCTGTTCTGCCCGGTTTCTCGTTCCTCGCTGAACGACTCTAAATTCAGCCTCCAAAGTGCTCCACCTTAAATCTTCCATGCTGTTTCTGTCCAGAAGAACTGATAGAAAGATCTCGCAATCGACTGTTTATCGTACTGATAATCAGCAGCGATAACAAAAGCCCGAGAGGAAAAACTATACACCGGTATAGCGAAACCAGTGATAGCATTTCATGAAGCGAAAATTATTTATTGATCAACCGCCAGTGCTGTGTAAATCATGCAAAGAATTTCGAATAGGGGTGTGATTCAGAATCGCAGACGGCTATAAGTAATAGACGGCCGTGAGAAAGTGTTCCACTGCTATGAAAAACCAAACCGAAAAGCATTGATCCCCCCCCACCCCTCCATCCACCCGATTGCTTTCTGTTGTGGCCCAGATGTGTTTGATGTAGCAGAAGATGAGTCCAGGGAGAAGAAAGGGGTTGAAAGAGAGATTTGTAAATTCCAGGTCGAGGATCAAGGATGAGCCGACAGGTGCCAGAGATTTAATAGGAACCAGGAAGAAAATTGTATTAGAGCAGTAATCGTCCTTGAGCGGGGTTTTCTGCTGCTGTCATTTTGTCACCCAGAGACCAGATTTACGCACCTCGGCAAATAAAAGTGCAGTAATCTCGGTGGCAGAATGTATATCGTTGAGGGATTATGAAAGCACCCATACCAAATTGGCTCTCTGCAAGTTTCTGGCGTTGATGAAAACGGACGGTTTGCACGAAAAGCCGTCGCACTATAGGAGCGACGTTTGGTCAGTCCGCATACATGCATTGACCTCGCTGTGCTGATGTAATACTCCGAAGTTTACGTATATATCAAACCTATACATTAGATGCCTCGCGACAAGAACACGTTGACTGGAATTACTGTCATGTTCATGCAAACCAGGTTGTCTTTTATATCGTTTACAGATTTCTGGTGGTTTATATTTGTGGCATGGAGCTATGGAGATAAAGGTGAGGCATTTTTAGAGAAAATTCAAATAAACCTAGATTTACTTCCTAGCTCTTGAGTTTGATCCTTATTTCAGATTACTGTACGCACAGAGTTTCATGATGTTCCTCGTGTTCTCCTCAAATCCACATGGGTTTCCTCCAGGTTTATCCATTTATCTTATTCCAAAAGCGTGTTGGTGGGTTATTTGGTGTGTGTGAGAGAGAGTGTGTGTGTGTAGTGTCCTGCTATGGGATGGGAGTGCCATGAATTCCTGTTTTTGTGATCAGTGGCTCAAGAAGAACTCCAAGTTATGCTAATATTCACATAGGGAAAGTTTCTCATCTTCAGAGTTGGGTTAAGCACGTGCTTAAGTCGATTTTCAGGGACTTTGATTATGTAAATCACCTACATGTAGTTCACGAATCTGGGGTTGCCTGAGTTTTCTTGAGACGAACCGTCCAAGGCAGGGTTTTTCAATAGCCTTCGAACACAAGCACTTCCGTTTCTACCTGAAAACAAGATCAGGGATAGAAAACGCAGACTGAAGACGGAAACAGCGTTTTGTTCTTTGCTGTCAAATGTAATACGATATAAATTGTGGCGAAATTTTAAAAACTAACAATACGGAAGACTGATATATGACCCAGTTTTTATTCGTTATCTTTTAATTTGGTCTCAGAGTGTAGAATTTTTATTTGTCCATTAGTATTTGATACTACTAAATGTTTGTTTTAAATCTGTTTTATACAGTACTACTTGTACAGCACTTTGGTTCCAACTTCTGTAGTTTTTAAATGCGCTTTATAGATAAATAAATAAACTAAAGTAAACTGATGTATGAATGAGAAGATGGTGCATATCGAAATGAATGTCTAGTATATTGCTGCATGAATAGTCATCACGTTAATCACTGCAAGTTTGGTTTATTTGAACAATATATCTTCCACCATCACCACCATATTGGGTTATAAAATAGCACTTGATCCAGCACACCCTATTATTTAGCATTTTGTTATTGTATTAATATCGCACAACTTAATGAAGTTTTGAAATAGTAATGTATGCATGGGATATATGCAATTTCATCACGCTTTTAATTCACAGTTTTGATTTGTCGAATTAAAATGAGGAGAAAATTCCTACGGGTGCATGCCTGTGCCCGCTGACACTCTTGACCAATCCTGTACGTCCTTGCTATTATTATTATTATTATTATTATTATTATTATTATTATTAGCACATTCGCCTCACACCTCCAGGGTCGGGGGTTCGATTCCCACCGTGGCCCTGTGTGTGCGGAGTTTGCATTTTCTCCCCGTGCTGCGGGGGTTTCCTCCGGG